>JAECUM010002208.1:0-27064 GCA_016617855.1 Megalonaias nervosa
GGCGGACGCTCTAACCACTAGGCCACCGGAGCGGTAATCTGCAACAATGTAAGTTGT
Organism: Megalonaias nervosa; assembly: GCA_016617855.1. Lineage (NCBI taxonomy): Eukaryota > Metazoa > Mollusca > Bivalvia > Unionida > Unionidae > Megalonaias > Megalonaias nervosa. Next base: position 58 of record JAECUM010002208.1, read on the forward strand.
TTCTAAATTTTCACTTAGTATTCTAGGGAATTAAATTATTTGTTGAATTTGACAAAACTTGTTGGTTTTCGCTCTTTTCTGTTGCTTAATTTAAGACGATAGAGTCGTAATACTCAGGTCTGCTTTGTTTATTTTCGTCTCCATTTATTTTCTTCCTGTTTCATTTACATGCTTTGCTTAAGTTGGTCTCCATTTATTTTCTTCCCATTTTTCTTGTCTACTTTGTTTATCTTGGTTTCCATTTATCTTCTTCCTGTTTGTCTTGTCTGCTTTACTCCCGCAATCCTTACGTAACTTCAGTGTCAACTGTACTTGCCACACCTTCTCATTAATGTAACCTTTATTACACATAGTATCGTGCTAGTGAGACAACGCTTTAAGGATATAACTACAAATATCCGGTGTATTTCGTAGTAATTGACTCATTCAGTCGCCCTATGGAAAAGTATCTTCTGTAATCTCGGTGTTAAATTTCGATTCTACTTTTGACACTAACTAGCTTTCCACGTGCCAGTCTGTCCTTAAATAGTAATCTCTTTCCTTAAATACATTTTTGGACATTTTATAACTTCATGAAATAGGACTCGAGAGAATCCCCTTATTTTCCTTAGAAGCAAAACTTTCATATGTATCCTTGCTATCCTGGGCAATTAATGTGACATGACAAGGAATTCCATTTTAACTGAGTTCAAATAATAACACGCGTTGCGCACGGTTACTACATCAGCTTAACGTTGTTTTCGTCGTTACGTTTTGATGCACCGTTACATAACATCAGGAATAATTATTTCAGATAAACAGAATTTCCTCCCGTTATGAGCAGTTTGTTAGAAGTCATCGACAGACTAAACAACAAAGACCATGGTCTGTCCGTGCATTATGCGACGGCAGATTATGGTCTATGTTGTGTGCAGCTGGCGGAGCTTGTAAGCAAGTATAGACAATACTCGTAGCACAAAGAAACAAATCACCCAGTAACTTCAAAAAGATGATGCGAAATACACCATTTGAAACAACATCGCGTGCCGTCTTTTATAGTTTCTTCATTAGATAATGCTTTTCACTGTGGAATTAAGGTGGAACTTGGCATGATTTAAAATTACTAATCTCATATAAATAAATAAATAAATAAATAAATAAATAAACATTTATACCGATAAAGAAGAACCCAAGAACTCCAGTGATCAGCCGAATGGTCACTGCATACACTGTCAGGAAATAGAGAATAGATTGGTTGGTCGTTGTCAGCGAACGCGTGAAATCATTAAGCGAGAGAGAGAGAGAGAGAGAGAGAGAGGGGGGGGGGGGCTTGTGAGTGTGCTTGACAGTCGATCTTTCTGTCAATATGTGACTTTGGTGCAGATATGTGGATCAGCGTCATCTGTAGGACATTTGTACTATACTAGCACGAAACGATGGCGAGGTCAAAATTCAGGCTTTTTGTATACATTGGGAAGCGCACATATTTCACCAAAATGAACTATTTGTGTCAGCAAGGTGGCGCTTTCTAAGCCCATCACATGTACACACAGGACTGAGTCCCTAATCTCGTTATTGTTTGAGGTCAATTAGTGCAAGACAGTGGGTGTCATACTGAACAACGCAAGCCTCGTTATAATGACAAACACAAGTTTCTGTACATGTCCACATGTTCAGTTGGTAGTAAAAACAAAAAGTTCACATGGTCTGTTAGTCATATGGCCTGCGTGATAAGTGTGTCAATCATGCATAACCCCCTCCTCTCCCCACGCAAATTGTGATCAAATTTGCAAGGTCTTTTTATTGAGGTATCTAAGGTTAAAACAGTTGTCAGCTTCTACATTAGACCCTTCAAGTTGTGAAAGTCAAACTTTGTTGAAATTGCACAAAGCAAATGAAATCAAAATTAGTGATTGATTCTTTGATTTTATGACGTATTCTTAGTAAATGTTCCGCAGACTTTCATAAAATTTAGTACGAATGCAAGCGCGTGCGCGCGAGACAGACAGACAGAGGCAGAGAGACTAATTACAAGATTCGGTTGATCGTGACTTTTTAAGAGCGACTTCTCGCTTTCATTAAATATTTTCCGGAATGAAACTGAAAGTAGAGCTGAAATCCGGGTTGTGGTAATGGTCAGCTGTTTTACGATCACTTACTTTCTTTCTCCTGTCTCACATTCTCACCATTATTTCTCAACTTTTGAGTGGCAACATGTCGTTAAACAGACAAGTAGCATTTTTATTTATTAAAATTTTCCAAATTAAGAATATATAATGCATGACACGTTAATATTCATCTGTCATTTATTTCTTCGTCAATTCAATTCAAACAATATGGCAACAGACTGTTAAGAACCAGTCGCCTCGTTGTGTTACTCATACATTAGACTCATGTACTTTTTTTTGTTAAAAATCCACAAGAGACACGTGATCAGTGTTAGGCTTTAAGCTTTCTTTTGGGTTTTCCTAATTTTTATTTCATGGTCATACTTAATTTATTTACATGTTTCCCGGAAATAGATGTAACCATATACATGTCAAGCGAGACGATCATTTTGCGGAATTTTCGTGCCTCTGAGACTTTCCAAATATATGCTTCACTGAATAAATGTAGGTGCTATTTAATCTCTACTACAACTTTAACACCCCACCCCCACACCACCACCCAAAAAAGTGTTATGCATCAATAGGACTGATGATGGCATAGAAACTATTTGATATAAAACATCACACTGTGATTGAAGTTTTATATATACTTGTTTCATATGTGTTCCCTAACTTTTCGCCCCGAGATTGAGGTTGGGAGTTTATCGTAATATGTGTTCCCTAACACTTAGCCCAGAGATAGAGGTTGGAGTTTATCATAAAGATGATCAGCGATTCGAGCTTTCATGGTAAGTTACGGTACAAGAATCTTACATTAAAATTCACGTGCATCAAGATATTAATAGAGCAACAAAGGTTTAGACCTATCTGTGATTATCATTCGATATTTTCCGGTGCGAAAGAAGAGAGCCGATTTCCGAGTTTTGCTTGCGTAAGTCACTTGATGAGTTTTTGATATGCCTCCTCCAACTCACCCCCACCCCACCCCCCAGCACACACTTTCTCTCTCTGGCTTTGAATTTTCTCGTTTTGACATCCGATATAAACGCGCGCTAGAGGAGCGTCCGGTGTATTGTTATTCTTTATTAACTGAAGTGTAGTTCACGTTATTAATGCAGAGAGGAGCCGTGGTGAGTAGTTAGTGCGCCGGACTCGCACGAAATATCCATCAAGCATTAATAAGCTGTTAAAATCAAACAAACAATCAATACCGTTCGAATTTTTAAATACTCAAAATTATTGGAAAAATACCTGTTTCGAAAATCCAGAGCCGATCATTTGCTGGAAAATGGCGTTAAAACCCACGAGACCACAAACCTCAGTAGTGTTTGTCTCACCGGTGTTAGCAGGAGTCGTTGTTAACACTGTAACGATTTGATTTTTTGAAAATCATGTAACATAATCACAATAAAACAGCTGTATTATTTGACCTTCAAGATCCCTTGACCTGACTGAGTATATTGTCAACGGTCTCTCGTTCTCACATTAATGCTTGATCATGGTACGACCCGAGTCAATAACAAAGTGATAAACGTAAGTGTTGTAATTTATACTCTACCCGGACCCTATCTCCACTCCCATAATATATTTTATCAAGATTGTATGGTGACTCATTTTACATCAGTATACAAATATCAGCGTTGAGATCATTTAGGAAAAGAAAAACTGAAAAAGGTCGATACAAAGTGCCTACATTTCATTAAAAGTACTTAATTTTTGGTTGACCCTGGACATTGTTTTAACATGGGATAGCTGACTTTTATTATGCAAGAACATTACGTAAATTATTGTCAATTACGTATACTTTTAATGTTTTCTTTTACTTTAGTGACAATTACAATGATAATTTTGAGCAGAGTAATTGTTTAAGTTATATTACTCGTTATTGTTATTAGTACCATTTAAAAAGTAATTATTACGCATTAACAATGAGAAGCGTTCGAATGTTTTTACAAGAAATGTAAAAGACACCTGATTCAATTTTGTTTTTCTTTGTATTTAAATATTTTCCCCACTCTAATCAGTTAATATCATTCATGCACATCAAACTGAAAAACAGTTTAAGTTCTTGGTAATATTTAATGAAAATGTAATCAAGTAGTAATGTAAATTGATATTAATTACATAAAAGTATTTTTTAAATATACAATTACACAGTGTTACGTATTTTTCTGATTACAAAATACGCGTGAATCCCATCCCCAAAGGTGCAAAAGGTGATGATGATCCGAATCTGTGAGACTGGTTATCCGACTCTGTAGTCTTCAAGGCGGAGCGCGAAAAAATCTGCAACGGTGTGCGAAGCTTGACCTAGACATATATTAGTCAAAAGGTATTGTCACTGATTCCACCGGAACACGTGCAGAATTATACATATATATATATATATATATATATATATATATATATATATATATATATATATATATATATATATATATATATATATATATATTCTGTCCTGAACTGATAGACATAGACCTTCTTTCCATTACCAAACACTGACTTCTTTGGCAAAAAAAGTTTCTATGTATTCATAGCACGTCTGTTGCTATTGAAAGAATCTTGACTACAGTCGGGGAACCTGTGACAAAAGATCGATGTTAAGTTCGTCCTAGCAAAGTGGATAAATTGTTTTTTATTTTGTAAAAAAAGACAAATTTTATTGAGCAGTTAATTAGTGCAGTTAATACCCTCTTTGCACAGTATAAAGGCTGCCTCCGTTTGCTTTATTTTGTGCACAACAGTTGAGAAATACTGGTTTTGGTAACTTGTAAAACACCTGATATGAAATCAGTCGGTTGACTCATTTTGCTTACATGCCCTAAATTTTGGTTCCGCTGAATAGAGAACATAGCGACTCTCTCTTTAAAAATACAAAGACAAATGTGAAAATTGTCTCTTTTATTGGCATCCAGAAACTGGTATGTATATCTATATTTTCTGTAAGTTATGGTACATGATTTTGTCTAATTTTTTAAATTTTTATGCATGGATTTAAATTGTAGTGATTATCTATAGTTGGACTTGATGTCGTGCATAGGGTCTATTTTAAGATATTAAAGAACATAGTATTGCATAGGATCTATCAATAGATGCTTACGTACGTCTTTACATCTACTAATAATAGAATTATTAGTAAATATGTTTGCGAGTTTGGGGCTTTTTCCCACTGGACCGGTCGGTCAGGTTGTTCCTTAGAAGAATTAAGTTAACTTCCATTGGATGGGTTAAATCATGTTAGTTCTTCTACGATGTTGGAAATATCGATATGTCACTCAGGTAATAGTAGCAAGGTGTGTTTTCACCCACTTCGTAGTATATAAAAACGTGCAGTTGGACAATCTTATCGTTCTTATTTCTTATGTTCTTGTTGTAACATCAAGTCTGCAGACGTATTTTATGTTGTATTTAGATATTATTTGGGAGGAAAAAAGCATTTGTTTGAATTATTCATTGGAAATAAAAATTGCTCATTCGACAATAATATTAATCTGGAACTGTCGTGAATTATTCAAAAGAGTTCTGGACAACGACATTTGACAACGTCACGATTCTTGGCGGACCAGCACATTTCCGATTCTGAAATTTATACTGAACTATTTATTCTTTTGGACTTTAATAGAACTTCGTCAGGATTATTTTGGATTCACTTCATAATACTGTATTTTCTTCTCACATTTTCATTTATCATTTATTGTCATCATTTTCATAATTTCTCCCGTAACCTGGCTGGTATCAGTTGCGCCATTGATGACATTGCGACAATCTCTCTCCACTGCTCTTTGCGAAGTCCATGCCGGTCCACTCTTTAATGTTATCTTCCCATCTTTTCTTTTGTCTGCCACGTTTTCTCTTTCCTCTCACTGTGCCCTGTATGATTGTCTTCGACAGGATAGTTGAGCGTGAGACGTGACCATACCATGATGGTTTGCGTTTCTTTAGAGTGGTGAGCAGATCTTCATATGATCCAATTGCACATTAGATTCTAGTGCGTGCCTCCTCATTAGAAACGTAGTCTAAGTATGAGATGTTCAGGATCCTTCTATAACATCTCATCTCTGCAGCATGGAATCTTCGCTCTAGTTCTGTTGTCAGGGTCCATGTCTCACATGCATACAGAAATACGAACATAACGAGGGAGCGCATAAGCTTGGTCTTGGACCCAAGCGTGATTTTGCTGTCCTTCCAAATAGGCTTCAGCCATGCCAGTGCAGCTGTTTTCTGCGCAATCCTGGAATGTACCTTAGATTTGGAACCTTCGTCAGAGGCGATAACACCTAGGTACTTAAATCTTGTCACTGTGCCCAGATTCTGTCCATTCACTCATATTTCCTTTTGAATGCCACTCGGGTTGTTTGTCAATAGCTTGTCCTTTTCAGCGCTGATCTCCATCCCATACTTTAGTGATGCTTCATTGAGAAGGTTCACTAAAGTTTCCAGTTCTTATTCATCTCCTGCTAAGCCATCGAAATCATCAGCGAAATGCAGGTTGGTGATTGTTCTGCCTCCAACGCTGACACTCCTCATGGTGTTCCAAGGCATCGGATATGATTCTCTCCAATTAGATGTTGAAGAGAATGGGTGGGAGGAAGCAACCCTATTTGACTCCGACTGTGGTTCTGAATTAATCTCCTATATTGCCATTGACAAGAACTGCGCTAGTCGCCTTGTCATGCAGGTTTTCTATGGTGCTAATTAGTTTGCGTTTATGTTGTATATCTGCATGGTGTCCCACAGCGCTGTATGCCATATCTTGTCGAAAGCCTTCTTGAAATAAATGAAACATGATAGAGGTCCTGATGATGATGCTGCAGACATTTTTCACAGAGGATTCTATTGTTGAAGATGTGTTCCATAATGTTACGTCCTTCTCTGAAACCAGCCTGTTCTTCAGCATTGATGTGCACTTCTTCTGGTTTCAGTCTGTTGAGGATGATCTTAAGCATAACCTTGCTCGGATGACTGATGAGGCTGATTGTTTGGTAGTTCTGGTACAGTTGCCGATTCCGTTACTTAGGGAGAGTGATGATCAGAGACTGGGTCCATGGGGTGGGCCATTCTCTTTACCAGATTTTGTTGCAGATTGTTGTGAGGACATCTATCACGGAGGTTCCTCCTGCTTAAACAAGTTCTGCTGGTATATTATCTACCCGAGCTGACTTCCTTTTCTTTAGTGGTCAGTAGGAAGTTTATTACAGCTTTGTCTCCAGAAGTAGCCTGGTTGTAAAGCTCAGAACAAAATTCCGTCCATCTATTAAGAATCTCTTGGTCTTCTGTGAGACTCGTACCAGTCTTGTTCCTGATCATGTTAGATCTCCCTTGTTTCGTTGTTGTCAGGTATTTCACCAACTGGTATGTCTTTTAATATTATTCTGGTTCAGGCTTTATCCGATTTCCTTACATCGGTCATCTAACCAGCTTTCCATCGCTCTCTCTAAACTCTTCTTAATCCTGTTGTTAATCTCCATGTAACTTTTGCTCCTTCGTCTCCTCTTCAGATTCTCCTCACATCAGAGAGGTCGAAGATATTTGCTGTGATTTAGGGCTTCTTTATCCTAGGATCTCGCTGGCCGTGTCTACTACTGCCGTGTTGAAGGTGGTGAGCAAGGAGTTTGAGTTTATTTCTATTGACATTGGCAGCTTCGTGTTCTGGCAATGATGAAGCTAGACTGGAAGCGCTTCTTCACCAAGATGTGGTCAGTCTGGTTGCGGTATTTTCCGACTGGACTATGCCAAATCCATCTTCCAGATGTTTTATGCGGGCCAAGGGTGTTCGTTAGCACTTGGGTATTGTAGATGGCAAAGTCCAACAGCTTCAGTCCTCTCTCTCTCTCTCTCTCTCTCTCTCTCTCTCTCTCTCTCTCTCTTTGATTTATTCAAAACAGTATGGACCACAGACTTCTCGCTAATCTTCTGACTGAGTCTTCTCCTATCATGGCGTTCCAGTCTCCTTGAATAACTAGAATATCCTTCTTGGGTGTCTGGTCAATGAGAGTTTGAAGCTGGTCGTAAAACGCATCCACTTCTTCAGCATCATGGTTAGATGTTGGAGCATGGTGGTGATGCTGAAAGGAGATGCCTTCAAGCGGATGGTAATCATATTGTTAAACACTAGTCAGCAACCAATGACTGCACTCACAATGATCTTATGTGCCATAAATCCGACTCCATGCTCATGCTTGTCCTCATGTCCGCTGAAGAGAATCGTGTGTCCTTCATCTGTTGATCTCTCTCCATCGTATCTCGCAGAGTCCAAGGATTTGCCGCTGGTATCTTCCCGTCTCATGGGTTAACTCCTCTAATTTCCTTGCTGGTCTTACACTGTCCTGACATTCCACGTTCCAATGGCGATATATCTCTTACTCATACTTTGATGGTGGTTACACCAGTAGCATACTTATCACCTCCGTCCTCGTATCCAGAGGATGCTGTTGTTGTTGTTGTTGTGGGGCTTAACGCCATTTTTCAGCACACGATAGGCTATACATGGCGGCCAGTATTAATGGTGGAGGAAGAAACCGGGAAATCTCTGGAAAGAACCACCAACCCACGAGAAGCTACTGGCAAGCTTTCTCACATATCCACATTCGCCGAATCATAGACTCGAACCACGCAGACAGAGTGCAACGGATGCGACCGATCCGGTATGAGAACTCTATCATTTAGTCATCTTTGGCGTATCATAGGCAGTTGCAATCTGATGGAACCCATCCCTCTCCAGGCTGTAGACCACAGCCGATATTCATGTTACCAAATGGCTCGCCCGGGTCTCAAACATGTGGCTTTCGAGTTCATCTTGGAACCCTCCGCCCTGACCGCTGACTTCAACTTGGAAGACTTCCGCCCTGCGATGCTATGTTACCACTAACCTATTTCAACCATAAGTAGGAAGACTCGTGGAGGCGGGAGTTTCTTAAATCTTCCCTTGCAAGTTTTTTTTTTCTTTTTTTCCCCTCTTTATCTTGCCAACTGCCTATCCAGTCCCAGCAAGTTCTTAATGCTGAGCGACTAGCTAAGTAACTCTTGGTGCCATTTGTTTAAATATTAAAGATGGCTCGGCCTGGGTCTGAACCCGAGACTTTTGCATACGAGTGTTGACGCTCTAACCACTAGACCACTATAAATTTGATAATTAAAATATTTGCTATGTTTTACAAAACTTGTTGGTTTTGCCTCTTTCTGGTACTTACTCTACGATCATAAAGTCCTAACAAAACCTCTTAGAGAGTTTAAAAGTACTTTTGTCTTGTCCTTCAAGAGGTCATAATTCATCAGTACAGGTTGAGAAGACTTAGCAACAGCCATAATTTCAGTGTACATGTGTAATTTGAAACGGCTACAGTGAGCAGCCGTATTTGCTGTTGTTACTATCTTGATAGATCAATGTTAATGACTTTCGCTATAATTTTATTTGCTGAATGAATGTTTTATAACTTGATCTGCTTATCCTGTCATATAATATTGTCTCAAGCTGTTTGCATTTGGGCTCTTCTTACACTGGAAATTAGAACAGTTTATTAGCCTTTCAGACCATCTCGACAATGGCAAATTTCAATAAATGTTTGTCATGGTAAATACATAACTGATCTAATGTTCACAATGACAAGAAATCAAAGCCAAAAAGAACACCATACATAACTGAACTTTGAACTTTTATTTCAGTCTGTTTCAGACTCGTCCCGTTTTTTCCTGTTAGATGAAACATGCAGAACAGAACTGAACTGACTTGATACTCGCTTGGCTTGAGTACATTTACACATGGACTGATCATAATACTCCCAAATCATCAGTATTGGACGGACTGGTTTAATGTAATTATTCACACTGTGATGTTCTTCCTCACAATACTGAATGTGCAAGCTGAAACTTAATTACCTTAAAAAATTATACGCCACTAACAGTTCACGAAAATGAGGCTAAAAGCAAAATTTGAAACCTGAGATAATTGACATATAATAATATTTCTGATTTAAAAAAAATTAAAATATTGATAGAAACCTTCTAGAGGAATTTGTGTATGTCTTCCAATTTGTTTCGTTAAGTGAGTAGGACTGACTTCTGCGTTTTATATCTACTGGTAATCCAAACTGCTCCCAAGGTGGAGCTCTCGCTTTCCTCGAAACACCACAAGCTAAAATCTGCACTTTCTTGCAAAAACGCCTACTTCGTTTCAACCTCAATTTATACGGAATTTGCAAAAGTCAAGGATAAAATATAAAATTAAGACCTTGAGGTTGCATGTATAGCACAGTTATTGTAAATGTGGCTTGTGTTGCTTATATTCAACGTACAAAAGAGTGAAATAGCATTTTTATTTATTAAAATTATTAAAACTTTGTCGTTAAGAATATATGATACATGACTCGTTTATATTCATTTGTCATTTATTTAGTCGTCAATTCCATTGAAACAGACTAGGTACCTACTATTATGAACATATTATTTCCTTGTGTTATTCATACATTATGCACTCGTGCATTTAAAAAAATCGACAGAAGACACGTGATCAGTATTATACTTTCTTTTGGTTTTTCCTAAGTTTTATTTCATGGTCATACGTATTTAGACATCGTTCCGGAAATCGATGTAACCATATTAAAAGGAGACAAATATTTTGCTGAATTTTCGAGCCTCTGAGACTTTCCAAATATATGCTTCTCTGAATATATGCTATTAAATCTATACCACATCATAAAAAAAAAAAAACAGAAGACAATATGTCATGCATCAGTAGGACTGACAATGACATATAAACTAGATGATATAAAACATCAAACCGTGATTGAAGTTTTATATATACTAGTTTCCTATGAGTTCCCAAATTTTTGGCCCAGGGATGGAGGTTGTATGTTTATCGTATAATGTATTCCCTAACATTTAGCCAAGGGATGGGGGTTGGCAGTTTGTCGCAATATGTGTTCTCTAACATTTAGCCCAGAGATGGAGGTTGGTAGTTTATCGTAAAGATCAACAGCGATTCGAGTTTTCATGGTAAGTTGCTGCAGAAGAAACTTACATTAAAATTCACATGCATCAAATTATTAATAGAGCAACAAAGTTTTAGACCTATCTGTGATTGTCATTCAATATTTTCCGGTGCGAAAGAAGATAGCCTATTTCCGGGTTTTGTTTGCATAGATCACTTGATGAGAGTTAGATATCCCCCATCCACTTGCCGATTAATTTAAAATTAAAAGCAAAGATTTTCGCGTAATGCTCTGGTGTATTTTCTTGTATGCTGTACAATGCTAATATCACGTAAGACATGGATAAATACGGTATTTATGTGTTTCTAAAACAGCGCTATTCATGTTCTTGCATGTTCGAGTATTGTACGAAGATAACGGAGTCTTAACATGCTCACTTGTGTCTCTTTCTTAACATCCTGGTCATTGATAGAGTCGCTGTATTTGGATAAAAAATGTTAGCTTGATGAATCCAGAATGCCCGAAGATTTACGGAAACGTTGTGTGACCTACTTCCCTACTAACCCTCAATAGTGTTTGGTGACCGAATGGTCTAAGGCGCTCGCTTTTAAAGTTCACTTACTTTTCACCTCTGTACGCGTGGGTTCGAGTGTTCGACCAACGTGGATATGTGACAAAGTTAAGCAGTTGTTTCCCGTGAATTGGTGGTTCTTTCCGGGTTTTTCCCGGATTTTTCCTCCACCAAATATACTGGCAGCCATGTATATCATGTGCTGAAGATGGCGTTAGAAAACCAATTACCTCTGTAGTGCTTGTCGTGCCCGTGCTAGCAGGGGTCATTTTTAACACTGTGATGATTTAGTTTTTTCAAAGTCAATCATGTAACATAACCATCACTGTTTGCAGGAGAAATTGTATTGTGGGGGAACCATACTGTAGCGGAATACTCCATCGGCTACACTGCCCAAGTCTCGCTATCTCGGGTTCTTTAGGATAGGTCTTGTATTTGGAGTGATACCCCGCTGAATCCGTGTAAGGACTGGCACTCCAGAGTGTGACAGATTTCTACCTCAGCGGGATACCATCTTATTCCTGGCTTCTTGTGTGTCGCCGACTTGGTCGCAGTCGCTGACTGGGTCGCAGGGTCGCCGACTTGGTCACAAAGTCACTGACTGGGTCGCCGACTTGTCGTAGGACCGCCGACTGGTCTTCTTCTGGTCGCCGACTGGTCGCAGACATGTCGAAGTCTTGGTCGCGGTCACCGACTGTGTCGCAGACTTGTCGCAGGGTTGCCGACTGGTCTTCCTCTGGTCACCGACTTGTTGCAGGGTCGCCGACTAGTTGCAGTCTTGGTCGCGGTCGCCGACGTGGTCGCAGAGTCGCCGACTGGTCTTCCTCTGGTCGCCGACTTGGTTGTAGACTCACCGACTGGTCTTCCTCTGGTCGCCGACTTGATCGCAGAGTCGCCGACTGCTCTTTCTCTGGTTGCTGACTTGGTCGCAGAGTCGCGTCGTTATCCGATCGAGATCGACAGTGAGAGACGACAGTGCAAAATGATGAAAGAAGATCTATCCTCAGTCTAAAACATGTATTACCTAAGACCTCTGCGTTTCTTGGACGCGCCGAGCATTTGGTCGACGAAATGTGCTTGCTCTGGCGGTGTGGTTATACTGCTACACTGCAGGGGACGTCTTCACACTATGCCACTTCTTAACACACCACCATAGCAGCCACAGTTGGCCTGTATATATACCCAGGCGGAATCACGTGACCTAAAACTAAGACGTTAGATTGCACTACAAAGCCCCCAAACATTTAAAATCACAACATAAACTTTAACGAAACGAAATATTAAATAACGAAACGAAAATTGAAGTCCATGGGGTTTCCTCGTTACACAACCCACGCCTCCACTATTATGTGCTTCCACGCACATACGAATGGTCAAGAAAGAAAATAAACAAATAAATAAAATCACTGAAATCACAGTTAAATCAGATGAAAACACAATATGAAATAATCACAAAAGGATGTTCTGAACGCATTTGCTTCACTGTTCCAGATTAGTAAACTACTTCACATAGAATTCTTCCAATTTCTTGGGTACTTTCCTCTGTCTCCTAGGTCGCTTATCACCAGCTGTTCTTGACTCTCCATTGTCGCTGTTGTTCACTGGGAGAACTTCTGTCATGGTGTCGATGGGGTAAGGCGTAACAAGACTGGTATCATCATGGTCGTTCCCTTGATCCTTATCAATACATTCCGAAGTCTCAGAGCCCAATTCCCTCTCTCCTTTAGCGACTTCATTACGTCCCTGATACCTCTTCAAGCGATCCACGTGCACTATGAGGGTCTTCCCATATCTACCGCATTTAACTCTGTAATTGACATAACTCAACTTGTCAATGACTTCGTAGGGCCCATACCACCATGTATGTAATTTCGACGAAATTCCCCTTTTTCTTTTTGGCGAAAACACCCAGACAAGATCGCCTGCCTTAAATCTTTCCCATATGGTCCTGCTATCATCATAACGCTTATGTCGCCGCATGTTGCACTGCAAGTTGTCTCTGGCGAAACGATGTGAAATTTCTAATCTTCTTTCCAATGATTGAATCCATTCATGCGAACTACTGTAACGTTGATCAGGTTGTTTTCCAAACGCAACATCTAACGGTAAGTCTGTCTCCCTTCCCATCATCATGAAATTAGGAGTAAAACCTGAGGTTTCATGCACTGCAGAGCGGTATGCCATCGTTAGGTATGGGAGGTGCTCGTCCCAGTCTCTTTGTCGTTCTTCGACGAAAGCAGATAGCATGCCTTCTAGTGTTCAGTTCATCCTTTTCACCATAATCTGTCGTGGCACACCAAAACGTGTGACGACTTCCTCTACTATCAGTTTTGCGACAACTGTAGCTTCCTGACAAGGCATTGGGAATATCTCAGTCCATTTTGTAAAGCAGTCGGCAATCACGAGAATATAAACGTTTCCATTTTCGGTCTTCGGAAGTGGCCCTAAGATGTCAAAAGCTATGCGTTCCATTGGAACCCCCGACGCAATCAGCTGCATTGGAGCTCGCCTTTTCTGTCATGGGGACTTTCGTTTCGCAAAGGCCTCACATCTCTGGCACCACAGTCGCACATCTTTCTGAAGTCCGACCCAATAATACTCTTTTCTGATCTTCTGCAGAGTTTTCCTGATGCCAAGGTGTCCTTCACTTCGCGAATCGTGCGTCATGCGTTGAATCTCATTTCTCTTTTCTCGTGGAACAATAGCTTGGCTGTGACTTTCTCCACCATCGTGCGATTCCCATCTGCGACAGAGTATGGCGTTCTTGATCTCTAGCTGGTCCCATTGACTCCAGAGGCTTTTCACCAGCAGGCCATATCTGGCAACTTGTTCCCACGGTGGTCGTTTCTTGTTTTCCACCCAGCTCATCACAATTGCGACATCCTGGTCGGATTTCTGAGCCTCGGCGAATTCATCGCCACCACAAGACGTCTGTATCACAGCTATTGGCATATCAGGCGCAACACTCCAATCCTTGTTTGTTGCTGGATCATCGTTGCTTACTTTCGTTTCTTTCTTTCGGTTTGTGTCTCTACTTGAACACCGCATTGCCTACATGGGTGTCAGCGTTACGATGCAATCTTCCTGGGCGGTGTTGAATCTCAAACTGATACTTCGACAGAACTTCGATCCATTTTGCGAGTTGCCCTTCCGGATTCTTGAAATGCAGTAACTACTTCAGGGAGCTGTGGTCTGTCCTAATTAAGAAATGTCTTCCATACAGGTGATGCTGAAATATTTCACAAAGAATACGACCGCCAGTAACTCTTTTCTCGTCACGCAATATCTTCTCTCAGCTTTCGTTAGCGATCGACCAGCATATGCTACAACCCTCTCGCATCCGTTGTGAACTTGCGAGAGGACAGCTCCAAGTCCACTATCGCTAGCGTCTGTGTCAAGAATAAAGGGTTTTTCAGGGTCTGGGAACGCTAATACAGGGCTCATCATCAATTGCCTCTTCAAATCATCGAATGACGACTGACAACTCTCAGTCCAGACAAAAGGTCTCCCTTTTTCTGTCAGTCTGTGTAAGCTAGTTGCGATATCGGCAAATCCCTTTATGAATCGTCGGTAGTATGAGCATAGTCCTGAGAAGATGCGAAGTTCTGTCTGCGACGTTGGATTTCCCCAGTCGACGACGGCGGACACTTTCTCTCGATCTTCACATATGCCCTCCTTCGACACAATATGTCCAAAGTACTTGACTTCTTTTGCAAACAAACGACATTTCTTTGGCTTAAGTTTCAGACCAGCTTTCAGCAATCTGTCAAAAACCTGTCAAAAACGATCCAATTCCTCCTCAAACGTGCGTCCAAAGACGATTATGTCGTCGAGGTACACCAAACATATCTACCATTGCAGTCCCGCTAGAACTGTCTCCATCAATCTTTCAAAGGCACCGAGTGCATTATAGAGCCCGAACGGCATAACATTGAACTCGTATAAACCTTGCCTAGTCGCAAATGCTGTCTTCGACCGATCTTCTGGCTCCATTTCGACCTGCCAATATCCACTCATGAGGTCTAAGGTCGAGAACCAAGTTACTCCTGATAGCGAGTCAAGCGACTCGTCGATCCGCGGTAGAGGGTATGCGTCTTTAGTAGTCACTTCGTTCAATGCACGGTAGTCATCCTTTTTCTTTACTAAAACCACTGGTGACGACCATGGACCGGAAGATGCTGAAATTATCCCTTTCTTCATCATGTCGTTCACATGCTTCTCAATTTCTTCTCTGGCGTGAATCGGAACTCTTCTCGGGGGTAGTTTTGTTGGTCTTGAGCTCCCTGTTTCAATTCTGTGTTGCGCCTTTGAAGTCCTTCCAAGATCAGCATCAGATGCGGCAAAGAGGGACTGATGGCCGCAGAGAAACCTATCCACCTTTCTTGGCTGTTCTTCAGAGAGTGATTCTTTTGATGCCTGAGCCAGTTCTTCCAAATGGGTCGGTACTCGAGGCTGCAACTCCTTATTCTGAAGACAACGAACGGTCGCACTCCTATTTAGTCGACGACTTCTCCGACTTCTTCTAAGTAAGTTATGTTTGTCCCAGCATTGAGCGTCTGGTTATCTGCAGTTGCATTCAGTACCCGCACGGGTAAAATTCCTTCCACGGATCTGACTAACGTTCTTGAGACTAAGATGTCGTGGCGCTCTCCAAACTTCTGATACTGCTCTATCACTCCAATTTCCGGTACTGATGAAGACGACAGCTTGTCAAATTTTCCTGGAATGATCATTTCGTGCATCGCTGGGACGTTCACTGTCTCAGCGACAATTATTCTGGCGCATCCTACTTGTCCTTTAAACGTACAAGGTAAATTCTCCTTGCCGATGGAAAGGCGACACTTATTAACATCGAGTCGACACGAGTTAAACTTAAGAAAGTCTAATCCAAGTATTCCCTCTGCTAGGATGTCAGCAACCAGCATCTTATGTCGTCGACGAACACCATGTAGGTTTATTTCGAAAAGTCCCTTCCCGTCGACCGACATAGGTCTACCGTCTGCGAGACTGACTTTCCCTCTCACGGGAATCAGGTTTGGTCTTTTCTCCGGTTTAATCCTCCTATAGACCTCTCTAGATAGGATAGTTACTTTAGCACCCGTATCAATCAGAAGATCGACACCAGTCCCTTCAATGGTACCAGCTACATACAATCCGACGTCAGCATCCAACGATCGGTTTCCAAGTCGATAAGTAACCTTATTCCTCTTGCGTCTATGCCTCTCGTTCCTGTCGTATCTCATGCGACCCGTCAACTGCGGGGTCGGTTGCGAACCATTGTTACATAACTTCTTAGCAGGGCAGTCTCTCTTGAAATGTCCCAGCTGTCCGCACACGTAACAAGCAAGTTCGTCATAGTTTTGTTTCTGCGTCGCTTTGGGACTTGTCTCGATTGCTTGGTACTTCTTACTTCAGTCGTAAGTTCAGCGACCAATCTCGTCAGTTCCATCATGCATTCTCCCTCCCTGTCGTTGTAGCTCAGCTCTAGCGAACGCCTCTAACTCGATAGCTATCTGTACCGCATCGCTAATCGTAGCGGGTCTCGCCTGTTGTACCTTTAAGTGCATGTCAGAATCGTCCAGGGCATAAATGAATTGTTCTTTAGCGAGTGTATCAATCAAAAGAAAACTCGCCTCAGGGTAAGCTACAGTCCCAAGCCGCCGTATAGCCTGCGCAAGCTCTGGTAAGGATTCTCCATTCTTGCGAATTAAACTCCTTAGCTGAACTCTGTATAACTTGGTCCGGTTCAGGGGTGCGAATCTCTGTTTCAGAGCATCAACTAATTCAGCGTACGACTTCTTCTCAAGCACTGGCAACAATTGCTGTGCTTGACCTCTCAGTGCGACACTTAAATACAGTTTCTTTTCTTCCTCTGTCCAAGAATTTAGGGTCAAGCACATCTGAGGTGAATGTTAATATCCAACAAGGGTGTCGTCCCGTCGTACGACATCGGAGTAACGACCGGCCTCTTCAAGGTTCTCCGCGGAAGATAAGTCGCCTCATCGCTTCCTTCTGCAACTGTTCCCTTGCTCTCAGATCTCGATCTGTCTTTGAGAGCTGCCTGTACAGCATCCTTTGTCGCTGTGGTATCGGCCATCTTCTTGATCTTCGGCGACACCGAGGGTGTCGACATCGCCTGTCCACTAAAGTGAATCTGTCGTCTGGGGGCGATTCTTTCTCTCGACCACTCCCCTGCCTTCCTAGTCGTCTCCTCACTCATATCCATAGTCCCCTTCCTCCCAGTTAGTCTTTTCTCCATGGGGTTTCCTCGTTACAATACCATATATTGATATGCTATAAAAACATGATTCAGTCACAAATATTCGTTCTTATATTTTTGTTTCCTTTATATAATCTTAACAACACAATCCACCACCTTCGGGGCTGCATCTACGATCCGAAACCTTTGTTACATTCATTCGTTCATTCTGGTTAGACGGCATACCAAATGTGAGCAGTCTCCATTAATTGGTGTAGATGTAGTCAGGGTTATAAGGAAAGCCTATTAATAACCGACAAACCGACACACGGACGGATGGACATCAGTAATCACAATTATAGCATAGCTGCAATATTGCAGACATACATCTTATTATTAATTTCAAGGTGAACAAAGATACAGATAAAAACAACTGTATTATTTAACCTACGAGATCCTTTGACCTGACTATGAGTATATTGTCAACTGGGTCTCGAGTTCAGAGTAATGCCCGATTGTGGTACACCCCAAGTCGATAACAAAGTGGTAAACAACCGATCCAACCCAAAATAGATATGGTACCAAGACTGTATACTTGCTCATGTTGCATCAATAAATTAATACCAGCGCTTGGTTCGTTTCGGAAAATGAAAAACTAAAAATATGTAGATATAAAGTCCTTAAATTTCATTAAAACTGCTTAACGCGATTTTGTCTCCATCCTCCAATTGTTTTCACATGGGATTTTTATTATGCAGGAACCTTACGTAAATTGTTGTTAATTACAGTTACTTTTGATATTTTCTTTTACTTTAGTGACGATTACAATTATATTTTTGAGCAGATTATTTGTTTTCATTAGATAACTTGTTATAGTTGTGAGTAAACATTTAAAAAATAAATATTATTCATTTATAATTCGAAGTATTCTGATCTTTTAGAAAGAAAAGTAACAGACACCTAAATCAATTTTGTTTTTGTTTTTCCTTGTATTTCAATATTTTCCCCACTCGAAACCATTTATATCATTCATGTGCATCAAACTTAAAACAAAAAATAAACAAAAAAAACCAAAACAGTTCAAGTTCTTGGAAATGTTTATTAAAGTGTAATAAGGTAGTAATGTCAAATTATAATGATTACAAATCAATTTAATTTTGTTTGCGTTAAAACAATATACAATTGCACTGTGCTTGTATATTTTATAATTACACAATACTTGTGAATCCCAGCCTCAAATGTACGAAAGATGATTATTACCCTGATCTAAAGCTTGACCTGGACAGATCCTTTAGTCAAAAGGTATCCGTCTCAGATTCCACTGGAACACGTAGCAGAATTATATATATATATATATATATATATATATATATATATATATATATATATATATATATTTGATGTCCTGAACTGGTAGACACAGATCTCCAATCTATATCAAGCATGGGCTTCTTTGGCAAGAAAGTTCCTATGTATTCAGTACACGTCTATTGCTAGCGAAATAATCGTGACGATAATTGAGTAGTATCATGTTGACTTCTGTCTGTTTCTTGATCTTCTTGTCATTGATATAGACGCTATAACTGGATAAACATACCTCGCTTGATGAATGCAGAATGTTCAAACATTTACAGAAACGCTGTGTGCCCGACTTCACTACTAACCCTCTGTAGTGTTTGGGGGCCCCGGGTGACCGTGTGGTCTAATGTATGGAACGCCAGAACTGTCTTAAGATGATAACTTTTATTATATGATGTGCAGACTTCTTTATATGCGGTGCTTTCGTACTTATATGATGTGCAAACTTCTTTATATGCGGTGCTTTTGTCCTTATATGATGTGCAAACTTCCTCATATGCGGTGCTTTTGTCCTTATACGATGTGCAAACTTCTTTATATGCGGTGCTTTCGTACTTATACGATGTGCAAACTTCTTCATATGCGGTGCTTTTGTACTTATATGATGTGTAAACTTCTTTATATGCTGTGCTTTTGTCCTTATATGATGTGCAAACTTCTTTATATCCGGTACTTTCGTCCTTATATGAAACTTCTTTATGATGAGAAACTTCTTTATGATGAGAAGCAAATACGGAACTTGCGCAGGCGCGCGAAGGGGCCAAGCAGTATCTTGACAAAAGTAATTTGGTCGACTTAAACTGAGTAATCAAATTTAGGCTGTTATCATCACCCTGTCAAATAGATTTCACACTACTGCTAATCTAAAGAGCGTTCGCCACCAGTTTCTGTAACAAGATATTTACACAAAGTAAGAAAAAAGTCTATTTGGAATCATTCTAATGCGGGAGAGAGAGAGAGAGAGAGAGAGAGAGAGAGAGAGAGAGAGAGAGAGAGAGAATGTTTATGATGACGAAGGTATCTTGGTACTGATAATAATTATCGCAAAATATTTTCTCAATGAATATCATTTAATTGCATAGCAATCTTTCGTTAATAGAGAACCTTACCGACATTGTTAAATATTTGACTTGGGGAGACATGATTTTTGTTTGAAGACCCTTTAAATATGACTAAAAATTATTTCATTCAGTGTCCCATGTACTAGCCATAATATTGGTGAACATTAAACGTTCTGAGTATATGAAGATTTTATATCAAGTCTTCCATCTGTGTATATTTTCTTCAGCTTGAATATACTTTTTTCTCTGTGGCACCAAAACAAACATGTAGTGGTCAGCCATAATGTTTTACGCATGTAGACTGTTATGACCCTGTAGTTAAATTACATATGTGTTAAAATTTAAATTCTTCTAATTCTTTGTTTCATTTTTATTTCATTTTTACATCATTAAATGTAGTTATTATTATTATGATGATTATGTTTGCATGGGTCTAATAGTTTGTTAGAAACATCGTATTTATTTAAAACGTAAATGTGACTCGTGTAAGCACGATTTTTGTATGATAGTTTGTCGTTGCAAGCAAACAGTCTGGAAAAGCTGTGTAAATGATTGGCTGTGACTACATCATTACTAATTATACTTGTTTACGCTTTTGTAATGCCCAGGTGTGATTTCGAAATCACACGTGTCTTTCGTGCATGTGTACATGAAATGACGTATTAGCTTGTTTTAAATGTTCAGTTACCTGTAAGAAATATTCAGTCATAATCGTAGTCATAGTTGAGAGTCACATCATAACATCTTGTAGATTTTCTAATACCTGAAGGAAAAGGTATTCCTGTGCTGGAAAGAGTTGTTCGTTCGTACGAGGAACAACATGTGTATTGTTAGTGGTGGTAGCTGTACTTCATCTACTTTCTAAATAATTATTTTCCCTGGAGAACAACCCTACTGGCTTTGGACAAAGACATTTGTTGAAATTATTTCTAAATTGGAACAGAACAATACAATTTGTGATTCACAGTGAAAATTCTGGACATTTTGTGTTAGCCTTCGTCTGACGTCATCATCCGCCATCTTGGAACGGAACTGAGATTCAGACTATATCAAATTAGAACTGTTTATTCACAGGACTTATGTGTTTTCACAACTTTAGAACAAATTTTTGGAATCTTCTTCGTAAATCGTAAGTTTTGTTTCGTCTATTTACCTTTTCACCGTGTTTTTTAGGGAAATAAATTATTTTTGTTAAAATTTACAAAGCTTGTTGTCTTCACTCTTTCTTTGTGTTACTTTGAACGAGCCGATACGTAACATAAAGAAACTGGGGGCTTGTCCGGGATGGGATATATGAAATTGGCTGATATATGAAATTGGCTAAAAATTGAAATTTAAATTCCCCTAGTTCAAATCCCATTTTATTTGAAATTTTAGTGAAAACAACAGGCTTTCTTTCACAGTGTTAAAAATGGAGAGAATTCTTCTTCAATTTGAAACAATTGTTAAGAATTCGAAATGTCCAAGGGAGAATTGGACTCAATTATTGCAGAGTGTACTTTGTGGCAAAGCCAAAGATATCTATATGTCCCTGTCAGTACAGCAAAGATCTGACTATGATATGGTTAAGGAATGCATTTTGAAGGGTTATGTATTAGTCCCTGAGACTTGTCGGCAAAGGTTCAGAAACTATAAAAAAGAAACTAGACACACTTATGTTGAATTTGCTAGAGAAAAAGAACAGTTGTTCAAGAGATGTTGTCTGTCTGAGAAAATTGAACATGATTATGAAAGACTCGAACAACTGGTATTACTCGAAGAGTTTAAAAACTGTATTCCTAGTGATGTCAAAAATCACCTTGAAGATCATAAGGTCAAAACCTTGGAAAAAGCTGCTATTGCTGCTGATGAGTATTCCTTAACTCATAAAGTTCCTGCTGTAAGCAAATCTTTCACTCAGCAGTCTACTGATAGAAAGGTGTTTCAACCAAACACGACTCTCAGTAAAACTCAATCTGGCACAAATTCTAAAAGTCAAGCCTCTGAGAGACTTGATTCAAAATCCTTGTCTCTACCTACGTGTACCTATTGTAAGAAAAAAGGACACGTCATTCCTGATTGCTTCAAACTGAAATATAGGCATCAGAATCAAGATAGACCTATCCCAAATGCTATTATTGCTAAGAGGTCAAGGTCACGGTCATGTATTGAAAACAATGCATTTGTTGGGTTTGAAAAACCTCAGTCTGATTGTGTTATGGAGAATTTTGAACCATTCATGTCGAAGGGTTCTATATCACTCTTGGGTGATTTGGCCAATCCTATCCCTATTAAAATTTTGAGGGATACAGGCGCTTCTCAGAGTCTTTTAGTTTCAGGTATTTTGCCTTCTTCTGAGAAGACCTGTTCTAATGAGAGTGTTCTCATTCAGGGAGTAGAGTGCGGCTTTGTTAATGTTCCTCTCCATTCTGTTAATTTGTCATCAGACTTAGTTTCAGGACCTGTGACAGTCGGTGTAGTGTCTACTTTACCCGTTGAGGGCATTCATTTGTTGCTAGGCAATGACTTAGCTGGAGACAAGGTTGTGGTTAATCCACTTGTAACTGACAAGCCTTCTTTGGATCAGAAAGTTGATCCTATTGAAAAAGAAATCCCTGATTTATATCCAGCTTGTGCAGTTACCAGAGCTATGGCAAAGAAAGCTCTTGAGAATGATTTTGATAAGGAATGTATTCCTTTAGCTGACACGTGTATTGGTCAGGCTTTTGATGAGGTCACTTTCACGTCTAATTTGGATCAGTCAAAAGGTATTGATCATAGTGATCCTCTTTTGAATACTCATTCTCTTTTATCTGATCAGGGTGATAAACGACAATCACTTGTCGTCGAACAGGAGAAGGATCCTGAGATCTCCTGTTTGTTTCAGCGGGCCGTTAGTGAAACTGAAGCCACTGAAGTACCTGTCTGTTACTTCATAAAAAAAATGGAGTTCTTATGAGAAAATGGAGACCTCCCGAGGTACCTGCTAGTGACGAATGGTCAGTAAAATATCAGATTGTGGTTCCGAAACCTTACAGATAGGAAATACTTAATTTGGCCCATGAAACTCCTATGGCTGGTCATTTAGGGATAAATAAAACGTATCACAAGATCTTGACTCACTTCTATTGGCCAAAAATCAAAAGTGATGTTTGCAAGTTTTGTAGATCTTGTCATACTTGTCAAATTGTAGGAAACCAAATCAAAAGATACCTAAAGCTCATCTGCAACCAATTCCTGCATTTGATGAACCATTCAGTAGAATCATGGTAGATTGTGTTGGTCCCTTACCAAAGACCAAGTCAGGCAACCAATATCTGTTGACCATAATGTGTGCGTCAACAAGATTCCCAGAGGCAATTCCTTTGAGGAATATTAAAACCAAAAATATAGTAAAGGCTTTGATAAAGTTCTTTACTCAATTTGGCCTTCCCAAATTTGTCCAATCGGATCAAGGGTCAAATTTCATGTCTGGAATTTTCCTGCAAGCCATGCATGAATTGGGCATTCAACAGTTCAAATCATCTGCCTATCATCCTGAGAGCCAAGGGGCTTTGGAACGATTTCATCAAACTCTGAAAAACATGATGAAATCATATTGTTTTGACACAGGTAAAGACTGGGATGAAGGCATTCATTTACTTTTGTTTGCAGTTAGAGAGTCCGTTCAGGAATCTCTAGGGTTCAGTCCCTTTGAACTGGTACTTGGACATACTGTGCGTGGACCTTTAAAGTTATTGAAAGAGAAACTTCTTTCAAATGAAGAAACAGAACTTAATCTTCTTGATTATGTCTCTGATTTCAAGTATAAATTGTCAAAGGCTTGTGAGGTCGCAAGAACAAATTTGCACTCTACTCAATCAAAGATGAAGTTAAGATATGATAAAAACGCAAGGGATAGGAGTTTTCAATCTGGTGATAGAGTCCTGGCTCTCTTGCCCATTCCACAAAATCCTCTTCAGGCAAAATATTATGGTCCATACACGGTTGAAAAGAAAATAAGTGATTTAAATTACATTATAAATACTCCTGATAGGCGAAAACCAAAACAACTTTGCCACATCAATATGTTAAAGGAGTATGTTGAAAGAAATAGCCAGGTAAATCATGCAATTAATTTAGTTGTACCTGTCCCACCAGCTGAGGATTTGAATGAAGGAGTTCAGTTGGATTCTATTAATCTTGGAACAACAAGTCTTCGGAATTCGGAAGCTATGGAAGATCTAGACCAGAAACTTTCTCATTTACAAAATCAAAAAAAAAGTGAACTTAAACAGTTATTGTCTGAATATGAACACTTGTTTCCAGACATACCTACAAGGACAAACAAAATTTTTCACGACGTTGAAATAGTAGATTCGAAACCCATGAAACAACACCCATACAGGATGAATCCTTTTAAACAGGAATACATGAAAAAAGAGATTCAGTATTTACTAGAAAATGATTTTATAGAGCCCAGTAAGAGTGATTGGAGTTCACCGTGCATTCTTGTTCCGAAACCGGATAAAACTTTCCGAATGTGTACGGATTATAGGAAGGTGAACAGTGTGACAAAAACAGACTCATTTCCATTGCCAAGAATCGATGACTGTATCGACAAAATTGGAAATGCCAAATACGTCACTAAATTCGACCTTCTGAAGGGTTTTTGGCAAATTCCACTAACGGAAAGAGCAAAAGAAATTTCGGCATTTGTGACTCCAGATGGACTCTACCAGTATAAAGTAATGCCATTTGGGATGAAGGGTTCTCCAAGTACTTTTCAACGCCTTATGAATATGATTACTTCTGGTCTAGACAATTGTGATGCCTATATTGATGATGTCATCATCTACAACAACACCTGGAAAGAACATCTAGCCACGATTCGGAAGTTCTTCGACAGACTCACGGATGCAAATTTGACTATTAATTTATCTAAAAGTGAGTTCTGCCGTGCGTGTGTTACTTTTCTAGGACATATTGTGGGACATGGTCAGATTAAACCTATAGATGCTAAGGTCAAGGCTATTTCTGAATTTCCTGTGCCTGTCAGTAAAAAACAGCTGATGCGGTTTTTGGGTATGGCTGGGTACTATCGCAAATTTTGTTCTAATTTTTCTGATATTGTTGAACCTCTGACAAACTTGTTAAGAAAGAAAAACAAGTTTCTTTGGACTGAAAAATGTCAAGAGGCTTTCGATAGATTAAAGGCCATACTTGAAAGTGCACCAGTTTTAACAGCTCCAGATTTCAGTCAACCATTCAAACTATCTGTGGATGCAAGTGATGTTGGGGTTGGAGCAGTTTTGTTTCAAGATGACAAAAATGGTGTTGAACACCCAGTGTGTTACTTCTCTAAGAAATTAAATAAACACCAAAGAAACTACTCAACAATCGAGAAGGAATGCTTGGCTTTAATGCTAGCATTACAGCATTTTGAAGTTTATATCAGTTCAGCTCCTTCTCCTGTTGTTGTGTTAGTGATCACAACCCCCTTACTTTCATCAGCAGAATGAAAAATAAAAATCAAAGACTGTTGAGATGGAGTTTATTTTTGCAAGAGTACAATCTTGACATCAGGCACATTAAAGGAAAAGATAATTTAATTGGAGACGCACTTTCCCGTGTATAGAAATGTCATTTTCATATACATCTTTGTGTAAATTCATAGGAGTTCTTCTTATGTAAATTTTTTTTTACCTCTTGTATAATTTACATCTGGTAAAAAAGAAAGCTTTATTACATACACCTTTCTTTTTTCTTTATGGGGGAAAGTGTTACGACCCTGTAGTTAAATTACATACGTGTTAAATTTAAATTCTTCTAATTCTTTGTTTCATTTTTATTTCATTTTTATTTAATTAAATGTAGTTATTATTATGATGATTATGTTTGCATGGGTCTAATAGTTTGTTAGAAACATCGTATTTATTTTAAACGTAAATGTGACTCGTGTAAGCACGATGTTTGTATGATAGTTTGTCGTTGCAAGCAAACAGTCTGGAAAAGCTGTGTAAATGATTGGCTGTGACTACGTCATTACTAATTATACTTGTTTACGCTTTTGTAATGCCCAGGTGTGATTTCGAAATCACACGTGTCTTTCGTGCATGTGTACATGAAATGACGTATTAGCTTGTTTTAAATGTTCAGTTACCTGTAAGAAATATTCAGTCATAGTCGTAGTCATAGTTGAGAGTCACATCATAACATCTTGTAGATTTTCTAATACCTGAAGGAAAAGGTATTCCTGTGCTGGAAAGAGTTGTTCGTTCGTACGAGGAACAACATGTGTATTGTTAGTGGTGGTAGCTGTACTTCATCTACTTTCTAAATAATTATTTTCCCTGGAGAACAACCCTACTGGCTTTGGACAAAGACATTTGTTGAAATTATTTCTAAATTGGAGCAGAACAATACAAATTGTGATTCACAGTGAAAATTTTGGACATTTTGTGTTAGCCTTCGTCTGACGTCATCATCCGCCATCTTGGAACGAAACTGAGATTCAGACTATATCAAATTAGAACTGTTTATTCACAGGACTTATGTGTTTTCACAACTTTAGAACAAATTTTTGGAATCTTCTTCGTAAATCGTAAGTCTTGTTTCGTCTATTTACCTTTTCACCGTGTTTTCTAGGGGAAATAAACTATTTTTGTTAAAATTTACAAAGCTTGTTGTCTTCACTCTTTCTTTGTGTTACTTTGAACGAGCCGACACGTAACAAGACCAAAACATGTTTAGAGGTGACATTAGAGGGTGGGGCAAGTGCACACCTCCTCTTGCCCCTATGTCAGACACCCATGCTCCCCACATGAAGATAAAATGTGTTT
>JAECUM010002209.1:0-74243 GCA_016617855.1 Megalonaias nervosa
GTCCATGTGACAAGCTCATATGGCCTTCAGACAGATGTTTTGTGCATGATGGATGTAGGTCTACATGACAATTTCATATGGCCTTCAGACAGATGAATGAAATGCACAATGGATGCAGGTCCATGTGACAAGCTCATATGGCCTTCAGACAGATGTTTTGTGCATGATGGATGTAGGTCTACATGACAATTTCATATGGCCTTCAGACAGATGAAGGACTTATGCATGATGGATGTAGGTCTACATGACAATTTCATATGGCCTTCAGACAGATGAAGGACTTATGCATGATGGATGTAGGTCTACATGACAATTTCATATGGCCTTCTGACAGATGAATGAAATGCACAATGGATGCAGGTCCATGTGACAAGCTCATATGGCCTTCAGACAGATGTTTTGTGCATGATGGATGTAGGTCTACATGACAATTTCATATGGCCTTCAGACAGATGAAGGACTTATGCATGATGGATGTAGGTCTACATGACAATTTCATATGGCCTTCAGACAGATGAAGGACTTATGCATGATGGATGTAGGTCTACATGACAATTTCATATGGCCTTCTGACAGATGAATGAAATGCACAATGGGTACAGGTCCATGTGATAAGCTCATAAGGCATTCACACAGATGAATGAAATGCACAATGGATGCAGGACCATGTGACAAGCTCATATGGCCTTCAGACAGATGAATGCCTTATGCATGATGGATGTAGGTCTATATGACAATTTCATATGGCCTTCAGACAGATGAATGATTTACGCATGAAGGATGCCTTTTGTGAGTGTGGGAACATGGGATATACAGTATAGTTCATAATGTTTCATTTCTCTACCCACTGTGGTGAGGCAGCCAACCCCCTCCCTCCATGTGCTCTAAGATCAGCAATACCTAGCGAATCATCATGACAACTCAGCAAACACCTATTATGCACTTCCACTTCTGAGGGGGTAGATGAACATTAACGATCTACATTTCAACAGCCAATGCATGAACACCACACATGGAAAGTCCAAGATGTCAGAATGAATTACAACTGGATACCAAATCAAGAAATCTTTATGTTGATTATATATTTGGACAGCAGAACATTTTTTAAAGGAGTCTTGTACATGCAGAAGTTTTATTTGCAGTTACTGCTGATGTCAAACATTTATGTGCATTCCAATATAGCCAAACAATTTTACATCATGATCTAAGGAAAGTAAATATAACTGATACATCTAAGAAATTAATTATGTTTTATTCAATGAAATCTGAACTATCCATGGTTTTCATGGGGTTCCTCCTCCACCAGATATACTCGCTGCCATGTATAACCTATTATGCGATGAAAATTGGCATTAAACCCACAACAACAACTCCTCTCTAACATTTAAGCTGCAATCTCAGATGTTCATGAGATTTTATTTTCCAATAAAGAAGAAACACCTCAAAACCCTCAATCATAGCTTGCTGACTTGTATTTCTTGCTTAATCTAAAATTACACAATGTTCAAGACTACCAGACTGACATGGGGTATCCAAAATCAGTCAATTTCTCTCTCTACCTTTAGTGTTAAGTCAATATGTTTATTTAGTTTACTTATTTATAGAAAAGATATGTACTGTATGTACTTACTTAGAAGAAGAGTCCAAGAGCAAACTGCACAGACCAGATCTGCTGTCACATAATGTGCTGACAGAACAAACAACACTGCCCCTCATCTGCAGGCACATTATGCAATGGCAGATCAGGATCTTTGTTGTTTTTCAGTTCGAGTCGACTTATAAGCAAGTATATATGATATCGGTAGTTATCTAAGCTACTTCATTGTGGCTAAATGTCAACATTAAAATTGTAAACTTCTTCAGGTTTCATATACAAAGAAATATGTAAAGTGCCTTGCACATGGACAAACCAGAATAGTCTACATGCCTACCATCTTCAACTGCCTTGGCAATAAGGGAAAAGTCATTTAATTTTTTATGGGAGGTGGGTGTAGGAAAGGAGAGTATAGCCTGGGATTTGGAATGGTTTATGTTTTTAAAAAATGTCTAGTCACCTACCCCCCAGCTTACAAAAATATTTTTGCTCTGATTTGTACAAAATGACCTTGAAATACAAACAAGAAAAAGAAACAATATCCTGGTTGGAAAGAAAATCCCATGCCAACCACTACTCCTAGATGAGTAATGGCTGGTCCCTAATAAACCCTAAGGTCAGACTGGCCCACTAGGCAAGAGATTTTACTGGAGGTCTTGATGTCTTTGGGTCCTCCAAGACAGAAATTGTCTGTGATTTCTGAGATGAGGTGGGCATCAAGAATGCTGTCTAACCCTGCCTTTACTTAGTGTGTTGATGTGCTGTAAAACACCAAACCAAACCTAACATACATCAAATCATGTGTACTTGGGGGATGGGGTGGGGTGGGTGTAGTCATCTGTCTTATTTTTCTTTATTGCTTTATTAAATATCTGTATAAATCAATTAATATATATGTTGCTAAGTACATCTCTGACAACAATGGGACTTGAATGTTGATGTCTGCTTCGAAAAGACAAGCTTGTCAAGAGTACCCATGTTTTACCAAGACATGCTTGTCATGAGTACCCATGTTTTACGAAGACAAGCTTGTAAAGACTTTTACACAAACTTGGAATAACATTTACCATTTTCAACACATCAGGAAAAAAAAAGACTTTATAGACACAGTAAACAAAAAGTTTGTAAAAGTGCATAAAATTCATTAGCAAAAATTCTAAAAAGAATATGACAGACATTATCAAAACCAGATGCTTTTTCTCACATTAAATCAATTGTGCATATCCAGCCAATAGTCTAAGGGATTGAAGTTTAAGATGCTCTTGATGACTCTGATGAACATGCTAACTACTATGTCCCAGAGTCTGTAGTAAGAGAAACTCTGTCTGTCATTGCTGAAGGAACTGAACCCTACTGCTTTTTATATTTTTACACACCACTAGCAATGTTTAGGGTTTTCTATGCTGAAAAACTCAATACTGGTGCTATAATCTTTGCATTTACATGTTTCAAGTTCTTTTTTAAATTCTTTTCTTGCAACAGAAAAAACATGGTAGTGTTTAGAGTCTTGCACACGTCCATACTTAGCATCTGTTGCAGGTTGGTAGTTATTCTCTGGAATAAAAACAACAATTCAACTCATTTTGTGATGGGACTCCATTAAGGACTTTTTGATTACAGTCAATTAATGCCTCATCTACAGATCTGCATGTGTATGTATTCCATGATGAATACAATTAATTTTGCAGAAAGTTCAAGATCTGGAGCCCAGCCGTACCATTTATAATCACAGATGATTGTAATATTAATGAGATTAATTCAGTCGTCACAGCTCCCTGAACAAACGAGTATCAAAATATCCTCCATCCTCTCCTCCAAACTTAGGAACATATTTTTATATGACATTAACGCAATTGTAAACAGTGTAATCCCATACAGGCCATTGCAGAATGCACCAGCAGATCAGGGTCTATGCTGTTTGCTTGAAATTACAACATCACAGAACCCACTGTGGTTTCATTTTCATAAGTCTCAATTTTTGCGGCTTTATAAGAAAATGGGCATTTTCATGGCTACTTAAATTAATCGATTTGCCTGTCAAAGTTGCATATTTGTATGTATTTAATTTCATGGATTAAACTCAATAAATACCCAAACTAAAGCTTACAAAAGAACAAATTGTCTTCATGATTCATCACAAATACAAAGAAAATCTATCAACAATTTTAAAAAATATCAGCAAATGAAACAATTTTGACAAAAACACAGTGTAAATTTTCTTTGCCACCTGTTTTTGATCTTTTTTTTTGTTTGTTGGTAATACCAATTTTAGAATATGATAGGCCACACATTATAGCCTGTATATTTCATGGAGGAAGGGCCCTGAAAGATCCCATGAAGAACCACCAACACACAGGAAGTTACTGTCACACTGGTTGAGCCAAGATTTCAACCCATGCAAACAAGGATGAGATGTGAGTCATCTGCGAAGGTGAGTACCTCAGACATCCCAGTCACCCAGAGAACCGTCACTTTTACCTTCAGGTAACAGGGGCAACTAAAAATGTTGCTACATGAACTTTCTTAGCTTTATAATGGTTCAATCCATGTAAATCCATATACGACGAAGATTCTATCACAGAGTTTAAGAAATCTATGTGAATGAATACCCTTACTGAAAACCTTAAGAAATTCTTAATGTCACTCCCTGAAAATTAACTGCTATATCTCACTTCCCACTAAAAAAAACCCAAACAACCCTGCTCATTTTCTGATAGGACTTGAGTAAGAATCTTTTATTATACTCTAATAATACAACCAATCATTCTGGAAAATAATAGCTGGAGCTCAGACATACCACTTATAATCACAGATGATTGTCATGTTAACGAGATTAATTCAGTCATCACAGCTCCTTGAACAAATGAGTATCCATATATCCTCCATCCTCTCCTCCATATTTAGTGACATACATCTCCATGTATGACACGAACTCAACTGTAAACAGTGTAGGCCCATACAGACCACTGTGGAACGCAGATCATGATCTACGCTATTTGCTTGAAATGATAAATAAAGTTAACAGCATCGCACTAACTGGTGTTTCATTTTCTCAACTGTTTGGACTTTATCAGAAAAAGGACATTTTAAGTTTTTCAATTTGCTGTCCAAGATTACATACTTTTGCCTTCATATTCATCAATTAACCTGAACAAATAGCCAAAATAAACATTCTAAAAGAACAAAACTATACCAACAACAAGCTACAATGACATGAATGAAGCTGTACTAGTACACACCAAAGCAACTGTCAAGATCAATCACTTCCACAGCATTTGCATCACAGTGCTTAACATCAAGGGGACCTGATGCAGCTAATAACGTTATGTGAGTTTGATATTAAAGCACATGCGTATGACCTCTTAAACTACTGCCTGTCAAGCTGCACCATCTATACTGTGATATAATCATGGCATGAGCACAGCAGCTTAAGAATGATAACATTCAACCCTCCTATTCTTCTTTTTTTGGTAAGTACTGTCACAATTCAACATGTGATCAACTATCCATCGCTCAACACAGGTAGCTGCATTACTTTTCATGTCCTCAGACACCTTCAAAATGTGAAATGTTAACTAAATACTATAGTGAAATTGCGTAGCTTTCATTGTGACATCACAGCATGAAACACTCAATCCAGATTGTACTAGATCACACCCTTAGGTTCATCTTGTCCAAAAATGTCCATGTACTTTAACAGTGATATTGCTATATGTACTTCTCAATGTGTGTAAATAATTACCTTCCAAATGAAAATGTATGAATGAAGACTGAATAAAGTCAACTGCAATTTAAAGGTATATAAAACCAAATTCTAAAATAATGACACCCATTACTGAAAAAACTGGTGTTGAATGCCTACATGACCTGTATGACTTTTACTGTAGACTTCGTTTCCCACTAACCTGTAAGCCTAAGGAAAAAAACAAACAAAAAACAACCACCTCTACTCATTTTATGATGGGACTGGAGTAAGGATTTTTTTATTTACTAAAATCAAACAATACACTGAATTTGATTCTGGAATGGAGCTCAGGCAAACAATTTACAATCACACGGTTGTCATACGAACGAGACTAAATGTTTCATCACAGCTCCTTGAACAAGAATATAACAGAATCCACTCCATCATGCACACTTATGATGACTATATATTTTATTGATTTATTTTCTTCAATTCTAGAGATCCAAAAGCCCATTTACAGAAATGAGAACAGTAACATTAAAATACAACACACCCACCCAAAGGCAGATATACATCAACAGGATACATCTAACATATTTTCTCCATGTACTTGGATGGCACAAAAATAATTACTTTTTTCTCTGTTTGAAAATATTGTAAAATATTGGATTGATTCACTGACCAATAACTTACAAACAAGTTATAAGTAAGATTTAAACTGTAATTAACTGGAGAACTATATTTAACTATTCATTAATCTGTTGACACTGATACAACCAACATTTGCATAAAATTATCTTACTGATCTGTAAATAAAAACTCCCAATGGTAAAAGCGAAGAATGGTTCAACCTTAATTAAAAGAAGAAATCATTAAAATCAAAATCATCTTAAAAAATATTGCTTAATACCTCCAATATGGACAAGATTAAAACCTGACCCTGGTCAAATACCAATTCCACTTTGTTTATTCCAGTACCAAAACTTTTTCATGACTAACAACAAACTAAATACATAAAATTCCTAATATATAACACAAATGAAAAATTTATGTTTTCTTTTTTCCCCTCCAAGTTCTTCCACCAGTTATACTGGCTGCCATTTTTAAACAATCGTGTGCTGCAAAATTGCACTAAACCCATGCCAACCTCCACCTGTCTTGTCCTACTGAAAATTTCATACAATTCATATTAAGAATTTCAATGCTGAATGTTTCCTCATGCAGTTGATGTTTCCATGAAACTCAAGAAATCCATTTCATCAGAACTACCAACTGCAGAGAAATCAACTAACTTACTGAAAACACTTGAAGGATTGTGAAAAAACTTCACAGTAGTAGGACCTGGATTAATTTTCACATTTCCACTCATTAAGAGACATAACTAAATAAAAAGTTAACTCTTGTTTGGACACCCTAAATATCCTCATAAAGTTATATGTTTGGACAGTCTCCCTGAATATCCTCATAAAGCTATGTTTGGACAGTCTCCCTGAATATCCTCATAAAGCTATATGTTTGGACAGTCTCCCTGAATATCCTCATAAAGTTATATGTTTGGACAGTCTCCTTGAATATCCTCATAAAGCTATGTTTGGACAGTCTCCCTGAATATCCTCATAAAGCTATATGTTTGGACAGTCTCCCTGAATAGCCTCATAAAGTTATATGTTTGGACAGTCTCCCTGAATAGCCTCATAAAGCTATACGTTTGGAAAGTCTCCCTGAATATCCTCATAAAGCTATATGTTTGAACAGTTTCCTTGAATATCCTCATAAAGCTATATTTGGATAGTGTCTCTGAATATCCTCATAAAGCTATATGTTTGGACAGTCTCCCTGAATATCCTCA
Organism: Megalonaias nervosa; assembly: GCA_016617855.1. Lineage (NCBI taxonomy): Eukaryota > Metazoa > Mollusca > Bivalvia > Unionida > Unionidae > Megalonaias > Megalonaias nervosa. The sequence goes on from JAECUM010002209.1 coordinate 7,129, forward strand.
TAAATCTACATGTTTGGACAGTCTCCCTGAGTATCCTCATAAGGCAATATGTTTGGACAGTCTCCCTGAATATCCTCATAAAGCTACATGTTTGGACAGTCTCCCTGAATATCCTCATAAAGCTATATGTTTGGACAGTCTCCCTGAATATCCTCGTAAAGCAATACGTTTGGACAGTCTTCCTGAATATCCTCATAAAGCCTATATGTTTGGACAGTCTCCCTGAATATCCTCATAAAGCCTATATGTCTGTTTAACAGTACTGACTGCATAACATACAAAAAGCCCAAATGATGCAAACCCAACTGTAAACAGTGAAGGCACAATGGCCAATGCAGAATGCACAAACAGATCTGGGTCCAAGTTGTTGGCTTGCAATTATATGCAAAGCATACATCATACGTCCAATCTATCAGTTCATTCCAAGATGGCAGATCTGGAATGTTTGCATTACATAAAACAAATGCTGTCAAAGTAGGTCAAACTGACTAAAATTGTTAGCATTCTTCCTGACCCCAGGTGCCAAGTTATTCACAAAGAATGTCAACACAGTCAACAACTCAGATTGTGTAGAAACATAATTGGTAAACGAGAGAAAACTAGACTGTGAGACAGGACAGAACTATATATTAATTCTGGGTAAAATTTAAGAAGTCTGGATTACTTTTTTCTGGAGCAAGGTGCTGAGACTAGGAACATTTATTGATTTTAAACCTATTACTTTCAGATTGGGGCATATGTTCAGTCCATCAGGACCCCTTAAAATAAACCCTAAAAAAATCTGCTCATTATCTAATGGGACTTCAGAAAAGGACTTATCTCTACTTACATGTTTATCATTTTCCGTTATGAATATAAGAAATTTGAGCTAAGACCTGGAGCTCAGCCTTACCATTTATAATCACTGATGATTGTCATATTAACGAGATTAATTCAGTCATCACAGCTCCCTGAACAAATGAGTTTCAAAATATCCTCCATCCTCTCCTCCATATTTATTAACATACTTCTATGTGTGAAACGAATGTATGAAACGAACTCAACTGTAAGCAGTGTAGACCCATACAGGCCATCACAGAATGCACCAGCAGATCAGGGTCTATGCTGTTTGCTTGAGCACAAATTACACACATGTCAAGATCAATCACTAACACATTTCTTTGCGGGGGGGGGGTAATAATGCCAATTGTTGCAAAATTATAAGGCATACATTGTGGCTGCTATATTTGGTGGATGAAAAAAAAATCGTGAAAGACCCCAGGAAGAACCACTGACCCATGGGAAGCTACTGGCAAATTCTGTCAAATACCCAAAATGGTTGAGTCAAGATTTCAAAACACAGTAACGATGGTCAGAGGTGAGTTTCTGCAAAGGAAAAGCACCTCAGACAACCCAATCATCCTGGGCCCCGACTGTGATATTCACCTTAGGGTAAAAGGGACATGTAATAATGCTGTAGAATGAACTGTCATAGCTTTATAATGATTCATGCCAAGTATGATGACTCTCTAAGTTTACAAAATCTAACTGAATGAAAATCTTTAATGAAAACCTTATGAAACTCTTAATGTCACTGCCTCAAAATCAACTGATGTCTCACTTCCCATTAAACTAAAACAACCCAAACATCTCTGCTCATTTTATGATCGGACTTCAGTAAGAATGTTTTCATTATGAGCAAACATTACAAGAAATTTGATTCTGGTACAACAAGACCTGAAGCTCAGAAAACCCTTTTACAATATCACATATCTGTCATACGAATGAGACTAATTGTTTCATCACAGCTCCTTGAACAAGAATGTAACAGAATACAGTCCATCATGCATACTTAAAACTCTATTTATGTACTTACATCTTCAATTCTATAGATCCAAAGCCCATTTACAGAAATGAGAGCATTTCTTTGGATGGCAAAGATAATCAGTTTCCATTGTCTGAGAACATCTTAAAATATTACATTCAATTACCAAACTCATACACATGACAAGTTTCATAAACAATGAAAATTCCTGAAACCATTTTTCATTATTCATTAGGTTGCTGACACTGATATGATCAAAAGCATTTGTATAAAATTATGTTATTCACCTGCACACAAACAAAAAATCTCAATGGTAAAAGTAGAAGACTGACTTCCTTTTTATGAAAGTTTTCTGTACAATTTTGTTTGCTTCCTCCATCACAGATAAAATCAAGCCCACTCCTGGTCATATATAGATCCCAGATGGTGTGGTCCAGTACCAAAACTTTTACAAGACTAACAGCAACTGACTCAAGCATATTTGAATACTTAAAAATTTCTCATATATAAAACACACAAGAAATGTGGGGGTGTTGTGATAATGTTTAAATACATTATTATGCAATGAAACCAATACCTATGTAAGAAACCAGAACCTGACTGGGCACAGGCTTTAGTATTATCCACAATGGAGATTTTGAAGAAACTGGAACATGATCCAGTCCAAGTTTTAGTATAATTCATAATGGAAGTTTTATACATACTCTTTGGGATGAGAACCCTCACTTTGACAATTATCTCTCTGCATAAATGAGTTACATAAAGTACAGAACTTGCTAAGAAACATGTTAAAAAAAGTTTGCACACAAGTACACATAATTCAGTGGCACATGTACTTAACAGAATACCAGATATATTATCAAAACCACACTTTTTTTTCACATTAATACAAATCTGTAAATCTGGTGAATAATCAACAGCAATAGAGTTCAAGGCACATTTGAAGAATTTAATAAACATGTTTGCAATGTCCAAAGGGTCTGTAGAAATAGAAACTCCATCTGTTATTGCTGAAGGGATTGAACATTATTGCTTTTTACAGATCTCGAGAGATGTTCAGGGTTTCCTTTGTCAAAAAATTCAATATCAGTCATACAGTCTTTGCATTTACCTGTTTTTAGGTGGCTTGTTTTTAAGTTCTTTTTTTAGCACAAAAAAAAACCATGGTACTGTTGTGGTAAGTTGAAGATCTGGAGCTCAGACATACCATTTATAATCACAGATAACTGTCATATTAACGAGATTATTTCAGTCATCACAGCTCCTTGAACAAAAAAGTATCGAAATATCCTCCATCCTCTCAGCCATATTTAGTAACATACTTCTCCATGTATGAAACAAACTCGACTGTAAACAGTGTAGACCCATACAGACAATTGCAGAATGCACCAGCAGATCTGGGTATATACGCTGTTTGCTTGAAATTTCAAGTAGAGCAAACATCATAAAACCTACTGTAGCTTCATCTTCATGGGTCTCAATTTTTATGGTCTCATAAAGGAATGTACTTAAATCCTTGGGATTGCCTGTCAAAGTCTGCATATTGGTATATATTTAATTTCATGAACAAATCTCTATAAAAATACAAAAATTAAGGATGACAAAGAACAAACCTATTCCAGGAACAAGCTAATGGTGCTTTAATCTTTAAAACAAAATAACACCATCATGAGCACAAATCAAACACCTGTCAAGATCAATCATTAACACAGCATTTTCACCCGAGTGCTTAACATCAAAAGGAGTTGATGCAGCCAGCAACACAAGTCAGTTAGTTATTAAAGCACTCATGTACAATCTCTTAGATTTTAGCCATTTTCAGACAATCATGGCATGAACACAGTGGCTTACAAGTTTTAAAATTCAATCCCCTCATTTTGGATAAAATGTCACCATTGTACGCGTGAACAAACACATGATCAGCTACCCCTTACTCAATGCAATTAGCAGGCAGTGGCAATATTTGATGTCTTCAGAACTCATCCTAATGTGAAAATGCTAACTAAACTGAAAAACAATATACAGACAAACACCAACACTAGACTAGACATTAAATAAACATTACAAAGAAGAATTAAAACTCATTTCCACAACTGCCATTCTCATCAGGTCATGGAGACCAGGAAGGAAAGGGAAGACCAAATCATTCTACTGTATTTGTGAGACCTTAAAACCTCTACAATCAAGCCCATTCATCAAATCATCAATTCTGACTGAACTATTCTTTACGATCATTCATAGATTACTTATCTTGAACATAGATGTAATTTATACAAAAAAAAGACAACAACATTACTAGAAAAAGCTATCAATTGACGATTATTATGAAAATGATTATAAACTGAGTATTCAACAATTTAACCTGCACACAACCCTCCTCTCTCCATCAGTTTCCTAATTTTTCTGGTCTACCTCTCAGTAACTTGGCACCTTGCTCATTCTGCATTGTATATTTCTGGACCCTGTTCTACAGGAGTTATCAAGGGATAGGTGTTTCATGATAACTACTGAAGCTATCACCATTGTTAGTAGCATAATTTTACTTCTTTTGAATTATTATTTGGGGTATTTGAAGAGGTTAATTGGCTAAATTAAATACCTGCCATGAGGCAAACTCTGACACGCAAATCAGCTAATTAAGCACTACTGAAAATGTCTTTTACAACGGCATGAAAAATGAGACCCATGAAACCAAATGAAAACACTGTATATGCAAATAACTTCAATCAACATTTTCATGCAAATTTTTCTGTGTCAAATTGACCTTAAGTACCAGAGAAAAACAAACATGTTGTATACTGTGACAAAAATTAATTTTAGACTCAGTGATCATACAAAACTGCTCCTGGTGGACCTTATTATCATAGTATTTAGCAAAGTTGTTACTTCATTCCAACAAGAATAAAACCATCTGAAAAGTAACAATCTTACCCAACTTGAAAAATACTCAAACAATTTCACAATGTTCATTGTCACATCAACTTATTTTCCAATAATAATAGCATTTAAGTTCTTACATGTGCATCTCAGTGTTCACTCAATAATTCATGAATTTTTTGTCACATATAATACTCTATATCACGCTTTTCTCACAACAAAATATTGACATAAATCCACTGTCTGTTTGACCCATTATATACAACCTGTGTTACTGATGTGGCAACATTGTTTCTTTTCTTTGAAGTCTTGGCAAGATCTCTTGGGGGTGGGGTGGGGGTGATGTAACCACAGATTCTGTAGGCTCAATGTTCAATTTTTCTTATTTTCATTCTCAACAGGATTTTTTTTTTGAGCTCCTCCATGTATTGTCCACATGCAGTTCACTATTCTAAAACATGGTTGCAGCTGACCCTTCATGTCAGAACTATTTCTTAAAATACAGTATTGCATTTTTTCCCAATGCCTTCAGACCATTTTTGATGTTCTGTACCAAGCTGTAGGGTTCTCTATCCTACCTGATTTTGAATCAGTAATGTCAATGATGACATTCAAGGATGAAAACAACTCCATAAAGACATGACCATTTCTGATAGACAAGGGAATCTAGCAACAATATCATCACTTTCCTGCCAGTGAGCTAAACACTGTCCCTCCCTAAATTCTGGAAGGGAATCAGTTTGGAATCGTTTAACTTCTAAATCATACTGGTTAAATTCCTTCATATTTAACATGAGATGCCACTGTAGAGTTGGCAATAGTAGTTCAAAACATTCTGGCAAAGAATGCAAACGGTTGGTCCTCTAGTGTTCAGTTTTCTTACAAACTGACAAACTACATTCCCATCAATTTGCATTCAAGCCATACCCATTTTCTATGCATTTTTCAAACCTTTTGTGTCAGTGTCTCTATCAATACTTCAAGATGATATGTTTGGCAAGCATGCTTATTTCCATCAGGTTCTGTTGTATGAAGATTCACTGGATGAGTAGAAGCTTTTGACCTATGAGATTCATTGGATGAGTAGAAGCTTCTGACCAATGAAATTCATTGGATGAGTAGAAGCTTTTGACCAATCAGAATGCTCTTAACAATAATCATATGGAACAAATTCTACTACAAGGATCCTTATACAGTTAATTTATTGTGGAATGGTGCTAGAAAGACCATTGTTTAAAAACCAGATTGGAGATGACACCAAAACAAATGGACCATATCAAGGAAAATTGGATTCTGGTCAGGTAAAAAGCCAAATTCTGCTTTAAAACAGAAATAAATTATCACTGTATAATGAATGGCATTCACGTCATAATGATTCACTAATTATATGAAAAATTCCATCAAGGGATGAAAAAAAATATAAGCAAATGAAAAAACTTCAACCAAAACATTAATGTAAAATTTTCTGGACAGTGACTTTTTCTTTAGTTTTGAGGGAGGGTGGGTTAATAAGCCATACATTGTGGCTTGTATGTTTGGTGGACGAAAAACCACAAAAGACCCCAGGAAGAACCACTGACCCATAGAAAGCTAGTGGCAAATTCTGTCAAATACCCAAAATGGTTGAGTCAAGACTTCAAAACATGGTAACCATGGTCAAAGGCGAGTTTCTGCAAAGGCCAGCATCTCAGACAACCCAATCATCCTGGGCCCCGACTGTGACCTTCACCTTAGGGTACAAGGGACATGTAAAAATGCTGTAGAATGAACTGTCTTAGCTTTATAATGATTCATGCCAAGTAAGATGATTCTGAGTTTACAAAATCTAACTGCCAATTAAACTAGGCTAAAACAACCCAAACATCTCTGCTCATTTTAAGATCGGACTTCAGTAAGAATGTTTTCATTATAAGCAAACATTAAAAGAAATCTGGTTATGGTACGATAAGACCTGAGCTCAGAAAACCCTTTTACAATATCAGATGATTGTCATATGAATGTGACTAATTGTTTCATCACAGCTCCTTGAACAAGAATGTTGTTGTTGTTGTTGTTGTTATAGGGTTTAACGCCATTTTTCAGCACAAGATAGGCTATACATGGCGGCCAGTATTAATGGTGGAGGAAGAACCCTGGAAAGAACAAGAATGTAACAGAATCCATCCAATCATGCACATTTATGTGGGGGGTGTTGTGTAAATGTTTAAATACATGCAATGAAACCAATACCTATGTAAGAAACCAGAACCTGATTGGGCACAGGCTTTAGTATCATCCACAATGGAGATTTAAAAAAAAAACTGGAACATGATACAGTCTAAGTTTTAGTACAGTTCATAATGAAAGTTTTATACAAACTCTTTGGGATGAGAACCCTCACTACGACACTTCTCTCTCTTCATAAATGAGTGACAAAAAGTACAGAAATTGCTTTAAAAAAAACATGTTTTAAAACATTTGCACACAAGTACACATAATTCAGTGCCACACATTCTTAACAAAATACCAGAAACATGCTTATTTTTTACATTAATGTCACTGCCTCAAAATCAACTGATGTCTCACTTCCCATTAAAGTAGGCTAAAACAACCCAAACGCCTCTGCTCATTTTATGATTGGACTTCAGTAAGAATATTTTCTCTATAAGCAAACATTACAAGAAATTTGATTCTGATACAATAAGACCTGGAGCTCAGAAAACCCTTTTACAATATCACATAGTTGTCATACAAATAAGACTGACTGTTTCATCACAGCTCCTTGAACACGAATGTAATGAAATCCAGTCCATCATGCACACTTATGACTATCTTAATATATTTATTTCTTCAATTCTACAATTCCAAAGGCCCATTTATAGAAATGAGAGCATTTCTTTGGATGGCAAAGATAATCAGTTTCCACTGTCTGAAAACATCTTAAAATATTACATTCAATTACTAAAAACATACACATGACAAGTTTCATACACAATGTAAATTCCTGAAACCATTTTTTACTATTCATTAGGTTGCTGACACTGATATGATCAAAAGCATTTGTATAAAATTATGTTATTCACCTGCACACAAACAAAAAATCTCAATGGTAAAAGTAGAAGACTGACTTCCTTTAGATGAAAGTTTTCTGTACAATTTTGTTTGCTTCCTCCATCACAGATAAAATCAAGCCCACTCCTGGTCATATATAGATCCCAGATGGTGTGGTCCAGTACCAAAACTTTTACAAGACTAACAGCAACTGACTCAAGCATATTTGAACACTTAAAAATTTCTCATATATAAAACACACAAGTAATATGGTGGTGTTGTGTTCATGTTTAAATACATTATTATGCAATGAAACCAATACCTATGTAAGAAACCAGAACCTGACTGGGCACAGGCTTTAGTATTATCCACAATGAAGATTTTAAAGAAACCTGAACATGATCCAGTCGAGATATTAGTGTAATTCAAAATGGAAGTTTCAAACAAACTCTTTGGGATGAGGACACTCACTTTAATAGTTATCTCACTTCATAAATGAGTGACATAAAGTACAGAACTTTACAGACATGCTAAAAAAAGTATGCAGTACACATAATTAAGTGGCACGTTTTGACAGAATACCAGACATGCACTTTTTTTTCCACATTAATACAAATGTGTATATCTGGTGAATAATCTACAGCAATGGAGTTCATGACACATTTGAAGAATTTAACAAACATGTTTACAAAGTCCAAAGGGTCTGTAGAAAGAGAAGCTGCATCTGACATTTTTGAAGGGACTGAACATTATTTTACAGAAATCCAGAGAAGTTTAGGGCTTCGTTTGCTGAAAAATTAAATTCCAGTGATACAATTTTTGTTATCTGGGGTCTTTTTATAGTTCTTTTCTTAGTACAAAAAAATATGGTGCTGTTTGGAGTTTTTCACACATCCATATTAATATCTGTTATAGTGTGATCCAATTTATTCATTGGTTCAAAATTAAGACCTCTGCTCATTTTCTGAAGGAATTTCAGCAAGAACGTTTTGACTGTGATCAATCAATTAATGCCTATCTCTACATCTGCATGTGTATGTATTTTATGATGAATACAATTTGTTTTGCACAAAGTTGAAGACTGGAGCTCAGCCGTACCATTTATAATCACAGATGAGAGTCATATTAACGAGAACAATTCTTTCATCATAGCTCCTTGAAGAAAAAAGGATCAAAGTATCCTCCATCCTCTACTCCATATTTAGTAATATACTTCTCTACGTATGAAACAAACTCAATTGTAAACACTGTGATCCCATACTGGCCATTGCAAAGTACACCACCAGATCAGGGTCAATAACGTTTGCTAGAAATAATAAATAAAGTAAACATCATAGAACCTACTGTGGTTTCATTTTCATGGGTCGCAAATTTTGTCATTTTATAACAAAAAAAGAGGACATTTTCATGGATACTTTAAGTTCATGGATTTGTCTGTCAAAAGTATGTATATAATTTCTTGGATTAACCTTAATAAATACCCAAAATAAAGATTACAAAAAAGAACCAAACTATACCCACCATAAGTTGCAGTTGCTCTATTCATTAAAACAATACTAAGACTTGTACAAGTAAGACAAGAGAAATCAATCACGTACACAGCATTTTCATCAGAGTGCTTATCATCAAAGGGAGCCAACACAGCTAACAACTGTAAGTCAGTCGATTATTAAAGCACATGTATAATATCTTACTTTGACTACTGTCCATAACGTATTTTCAGACAATCCTGGCATTAATACAGTTGCTTAAAAATGATAAAATTAAGCACGATTTTTTGAGGTGGGTATCTTCACCATTTTCCATGTGAACCAAACACCTTAAGAGGAATCACTTTCTCAATGCAATTAGCAGGCAGTGGCAATATTTGATGTCTTCCTTGTTATCCTGACCTTGAGGTACCTGGGGCAACCAAATCTGTTATAATATGAATTGTCTTACCATCATAATGATTCACCACAAGCATGAAGAAATTCTATCAAGGGGTTTCAAAAATACAAGCAAATGGCGAAACGTTAACTAATACCTTAATATAAAATTTTGCGTTTGGGGGTTTTTTGCGGGGGGGGGGGGGAAAGGAGTTATATCAATTTAAGCACATAGTAGGCCATGCATTTTGGCCTGTGTATTTGGTGTAGAAAGAACCCCGATAGACCCAGGAAGAATGATCCAGCCAATGGAAGCTCCTGGAAAACTGTCACTTAATTGAGCCTGGATTTAAACCCACTCAAACTAATGCGAGATCTGAGTGATCTGTACAGTAACTCCGCCACATAGGACCCCCCCCACCCATCTTCTATACATTAAGGTAACAGGGCAAGTAGAAATGTTGTTCAGTGAATTCTCTTAGTTTCATAATGATTCATCCCAAGTATGATAACACTCAATCTGAGTTTACAAAATCTATGCAAATGAAAAAATTTAATGAAAACCTAAAACTCAATGTCACTGAGTGAAAAGCAAATGATACATCTCTCACACACACACAAGGCAGCTAAAAACAAAAACTACTCTGCTCATTTTATGATCGGACTTCAGTGAGGATGTTTTCATTATACTCAAACAATGAAAAGATTTTATTTTGGAGATACAAGACCTGGAGCTCAGTCAAACAAGTTACAATCACAGATGACTGCCATATGAACAAGACTAATGGATTCATCAAAGTTATTGAAAAAGAGTGTAACAGAATCCACTCCATCATGCACACTTATGACTATATTTAAATACTTATTTATTCAATGAACAGTTACAAGGGCCCATTTACAGAAATGAGAGAAATAAAAGTGACAGATAACAACATGCAGAAGGCAGATTTGCATCAGCATCTAAAATTTCTACATGTCTTTGGATGGCAAAAATAATTAATTTCATCTCTTTGGAAACATCTTTCAAAACATATTACATTACCAAAAACATACAAAAGACAAGTTATAAGAACAATTTAATTACTGAAAATTTTAAAAACCACTTGTCATTATTCATTACACTATTGACACTGATACTGATCAATAGTGTCTGTATAAAATTATGTTATTCATCTGTTAATAAAAAATATAGATGGTAAAAGCTGAAGATTGGTTAACATTTTATTAAAGACAGAAACCATTAAAATTTAAGTTATCTTGAAAATATGGTTTACCACATCCATCATGACTAAATCAAGCCTGCACGTGGTCACATACAGATTCCGTGTCGTGTGATCCAGTACCAAAATCTTTACAAGACTAATAGCAAACAATGCATATCCGAATATTTAAAAATTTCTTATGCATAAAATGCAAAAGAATCAGGGGTATTGTTTAAATACATCATTATTCAATGAAACCAATATGCATCCTGAACATGTTTTAGTATTATTCATCATGGAGGTTTAAACAAACCATTCAGGACGAACATACCGACTTCAATGCTTATCTCTTTTAATATAGGTAATATAAAGTGCCGGACTTTATAGACATGCCAAAATAAGAGACTGTATACAAGTACACAAAATTCATTGGCACATGTTCTTAAAAAAGCATATGAGATATTATTAAAACCACATGCTTTTTGTCGCATTAATACAAGTGTCCAAATCCAGTCATTAATCTACACTTTCAAGAATTTAATGAACATGTTTCCAAAGTCTATACGGTCTGTATTAACAGAAGCTCCATCTGCTATTGTTCAGGGGGGGGGGTACAACTTTTGAATTTACATGACTTGACATTAAATAAATACAACAAAGAACAACAAAAAAATCAAACTTCCACAACTGCTATGTTCAAAACAGGTCATGGAGACTGGGATGGAAAAGAAAATGTCATCGTTGTACTGTATTTTATGGGACCCTAAAATCTCAACAATCAAGTGCATTCATCGCTTGTTCAATTTCATTACAAGTATGATGAGACCCTATTACACAGTTTATGAAATCTCTGAGAATGAAAAACTTTAACACTTTAACAAAAACCTTAAGAAATTCTTTGAGTCAATGTCATGAAAGTCAACTGATAGGTCACACTTTCCATAAAATAGGCCAAAACATACCAAACAACCTTGCTCATTTTATCATGGGACTGGAGTGATGATATTATTGTTATAATAAACAATACAAGGAATTTGATTCTGGCAAGTTAAGACCTGGAGCTCAGACAAACCATTTGTAATCAGAGATTGTCATACGAACGAGACTAATTGTTTCATCATAGCTCCCTGAACAAAAATATAAGAATCCACCCCATCATGCATACTGAAGACTATATTTATATATTTTATTGATATACTTTCTTCTATTCTATAGACACAAAGGCCCATTTACAGAAATGACAAATATAAAACAAACATGAAAATAATAAAAGGCAGACATACATCAACATCTACTATATTTTCTGTACGTCTTTAGATAATAAACAATACTTACATTATTCTCTGTTAGAAAACAGATTAAAATATTACATTCACTGACCCAAAACATACAAACAACACATTACATGTAAGATTTAAATTACAAATAACTGGGAGAACTAGGTTGCCAACATTAATAACACTAAAAAGCATTTACATCAAACTATCATACCTGTAAATAAAAACTCTCAATGGAAAAAAACAGAAGAATGGTTCACCTTTTATTAAAGAAGGAAACCCTTACAACGAAGTAACTACCTCAAACATTTTGTTTAATACTTCCATTATGGACAAGAATAAAAACGTACTCCAATTTCACATATCAATTTCAGTTTGTTCAGTCCCATACCAAACTTCTATCAAGCAAATAAATGAAATTATATCTGAATACTTACATACTCCTAATAAATAAAAACACACAAGAAAAACATCTTTCTTTTATTTTTTGAGGGAGTGGTATATATTTTTCAATGAAACCAATGTCCATATAAGCGACCGGAACCGGACTGGGTACAGGTTTTACTATTATCCACAAAGGAAATTCTAAAGAAACTCTACAGATGAAGGCACTCACTTTAACACTTGTCTCTTTTAATAAATGAGTGACATAAAGTACAGAACTTTACAGACATGCTAAAGCAAAGTTGTACACAAGTACACACAATTCACTGGCACATTCTGAACAGAATACCTGATATATTATCAAAACGCTTTTTTCAAAATATCCAGTCAATAATCTACAGCACTGCAGTTAAAGACACTTTTGAAGAATTTGATGAACATGTCTGCAATGTCTAAAATGTTTATAGAAATAAAAACTCCAACTGTTATTGTTGAAGGAACTGGACCTTACTGCTTCTTACAGAACTCCAGAAATGTTCTGGGTTTCCTCTGCAGAAAAATTCAATACCAATGATATAATCTTTGTACTTACCGGTACATGAAGGTGATCCTTATTAAAGTTCTTTTCTTGGAACAGAATAAAACATGATATTGTTTGGAGACTTTCACACATCCATACTTAACATCTGTTGCAGCCTGATACAGTTTAATCTCAAGTAAACAAAAAGATCTCTGCTTATTATATGATGGGACTCTATTAAGGACTTTTTGATTATGGTCAATCAATTCATGCCTCATTTACAAGACTGCATGTGCATGTATTCCATTATGAATACAAGGAATTTTATTGTGGAAAGCTGAAGATCAGGAGCTCAGCTGCATCATTTATAATCACAGATGATTGTCATATTAACGAGATTATTTCAGTCATCACAGCTCCTTGAACAAAAAAATCAATATATCCTCCATCCTCTCCTCCCTTATTAATAACATGCTTCTCAATGTATGACACTAACTCAACTGTAAAAAGTGTAGACCCAAACAGGCCACTGCAGAATGCACCATCAAAATAAACATCATAGAACCTCCTGTGGTTTCATTTTCATAGGTTTTAAATTTGTCGGTCTTGTAATGTAAAAAAAAAAAGGACATTCTCACTGATACTTCAAATTAATGGATTTGCCTGTCAAAGTTTGCATACTAAATTTTGTGGATTAACCTCAGTAAATACCCAAAATAAAGATTATAAATGGGCAAAACTGTGCCAACCACAAGCTGCAAATGCTTGTGTCAATAAAACAATACTAACAATTGTACACATACAATCAAATACCTGCCATGATCGATCACTTACCTGTACAAAGCATTTTCATCCCAGTTCTTAAAATCAAAAGGGAGCCAATGCAGCTAACAACACTAAGTCAGTCCATTACTACAGCACATGTCTACAATCTCTTAAACTATTATCCATCAAGTTCCACTATCAACACATTGAGACGATCATGGCATGAACACAGTCACTTCAGAATGACAAAATTCAACTGACTCTTTCTTTTTTAGTAAATACTGTCACTATTCAACACATGAACCAAACACATGGAGAGCTACCCGTCACTCAATGCAATTGGCAGGCAATGGCAATATTTGATGTCTATCTGTAGAGACCATCACAATGCTGAAATGCTAACTAAATTGAAGGAAAAAGTACAGACACACATCAACCATTAGACCTAACATTAAATCAATCCTACAATGAAGACAGTCACACCTCCACAACTGCTATACTCAACAGGTCATGGAGACCTGGAAGGAAAGGTAAGATATCATCATTGAACTGCCCTTGGAGGACTTAAAAACCTTGACAATCAAGACCATTCATCTATTCCTCAACTCCTGCCAAGTATGATGAGACTAGAACAGAGTTTACAAAATCTATGTGAATCAAAAACTTTAATGAAAAACGTTAAGAAAATCTTAATATCATTGCTTGAAAATCAACTGATATATCTCACTTCCCACAAAAGTAGGCTTAAAAAAACAAACAACACCTCTGCTAATTTTATGATGGGACTGGAATAAGGAATTTTTGTTAGTAATCAAACAATGCAAAGAATTTGATTCTGGAAAGTTCAGACCTGGAGCTCAGTCAAACCATTTCTAATCGGAGATTACTCTCATGCGAACGAGACTAATTGTTTCATCACAGCCCCTGGAACAAGGATATAATAGAATCCACCCCATCTTGCACACTTAAGATTATATTTGTATATACATTATTTATTTATTTCTTCAATCCAATAGATCCAAGGTCCACTTACAGAAATTAGAAATATAAAATTAACATATAACCAAAAGGCAGATATACATCAACATTATACACCTACCATATTTTCTGTATGTCTTCCAATGAACAATAATTACTATCTTCTCTGTTCAAAAACTTTTTAAAATATTACATTCACTGACCCAAAACATGTACTGAACAAGTTGAAAATAAGATTTAAATTAAAATAATTGGGGGAACCATGTTTAACTATTTATTAGGTCACTGACACTAATAACACACACAGCAGTTGCACACAACTATCTTACTCACCTGTAAACAAAAACTCAGTGGTAAAAGCATTTCTACATCAGCATGTGTATGTATTCCATAATGAATATACAATTTTATTTTACAGACAGTTCAAGATATGGCGCTCAGCCATAACATTTATAATCACAGATGATTGTCATATTAACGAGATTAATTCAGTCGTCACAGCTCCCTGAACAAATGAGTTTCAAAATATCCTCCATCCTCTCCTCCATATTTAATAACATACTTCTCTATGTATGACACAAACTCAACTGTAAACAGTGTAATCCCATACAGGCCATCACAGAATGCACCAGCAGATCAGGGTCTATGCTGTTTGCTTTAAATTATAAGTAAAGTAAACATCATTGAACCTCCTGTAGTTTCATTTCCATGAGTATCCATTTTTTGTGGTTTTAAAAAGAAGAAAAAAAAGGACATTTTCATGGATACTTTAAATTCATGGATTTGCCAGTTAATATCTGCCTACTCATACCTATTTTAATTTTCTGGATTAACCTTGATAAATACCCAAAACAAACCTATGCTGATGAAAAGCTGCAGTCTTTTAAATCACTGAAAAAATATTAACAATTGTACGTGTAGAATTGAACACCTGTCATGATCAATCACGTATACAGCATTTTCATCAGAGTTCTAACATCAAAAAGGAGCCACTGCAGTTAACAACACTAAGTCAGTTGGTTATTAAATCACATGTCTACGATGTCTTACTTAAACAACTGGCCACCAAGTTCCACCATCAACACTTTCAGACAATCATGGCATAAACAGCTGCTTAAGAATGCTAAAATTCAACCAACTCTTCTGTTTTGGTGAATAGTCACCGTTTCACACATGAACCAAAACGTGGCATGAACACAGTGGCTTATGAGTTTTAAAATTGAATCCCCTCATTTTTGGATAAAATGTCACCACTGTACGCGTGAACCAAACTCATGATCAGCTACCCCTTACTCAATGCAATTAGCAAGCAGTGGCAATATTTTACGTCTATCTACAGAGACCATCAAAATGCAAAAATATTAACTAAAATTAAACACAATGTTCAAACCCACCTCATGCACTAGACTTGACATTGAATCAATACTGCAAAGAAGTCACACTTCCACAACTGCTATGCTCAACAGTTCATGGAAGACATCATCATAATACTGTATTCAAGGGAACTTAAAACCTCAACAATCAAGTGAATTCAAAAATTCTTCAATTCATACCAAGTTTGATGATACTTGAGCTTACAAAATAAATGCGAATGAAAAGCTTTTATGGATACCTTAAGAAACTCTTTTAGTGTCAATGCCATGAAAGTCAACTGAGGTCTCACTTCCTACTAAAGTAGGCCAAAAAACACCCAACCCACCTCTGCTCATTTATGATGGGACTGGAGTAGGGATTTTTTTTCATGTGATAATGAAACAAAACAAGGAATTTGATTTGGAAAGATAAAACCTGGAGCTCAGGTAAACAATTTACAATCACATGGTTGTCATACGAACGAGACTAATTGTTTCATCACAGCTCCTTGAACAAGAATATAATAGAATTGACCCCTGACTATATTTACATATTTACTTCTTCAATTCTATAGATCCAAAGACCAATTTACATAAATGGGAGGGGCCCCAAGTGGCCGAGTGGTATAAAGTGCCCACCATTACGGATCACTGCCATCTCACCTCTGTCTGAGTGGGTCTCGAGTTCAGCCAATGTGGGTATTGTGAGAAAATTTGCCAGTAGCTTCTCATGGGTCAGTGGTTCTTTCTGGAGTTTTCCTGGGTTCTTTCTCCACCATTTATACTGGTCACCATGTATAGCCTATCTTGTGCTGAAACATGGTGTTAAACCTTATAACAACAACAACAGAAATGGGACAATTAAAGTGATATATAACAATTGAAAGGCAGAGTTACATCTACATCATGCAACTACACCCCAACTGCAAGTCATCCACAAAGTTTGGCAACTGTTGATGGTGAAGAATGCATTATGTGGAAACAAAATTGGTACGACCAGAATGCCAAACAAAAGAATGAACACCAATGCAATAATTCTGCTGAAAAATTGAACAAATTGGGAATTACATTTTCGGAGAGCAAGGTGCTGCAATCAAGAATTCCGCATGATTTTAAACATGTTACTTTGAGACTGGGGCATATATTCAGTCCCAAAGGACTACTGTGTTAATTTTGTGATGGGACTCCATTAAGGACTTTTTGATTATGATCAATTCATGCCTCATTTACATGACTGCATGTGTATGTATTCCATTATGAATACAGGCAATTTAATTGTGTTAAGGTAAGACCTGGAGCTCAGACATACCATTTAAAATCACAGATGATTGTCATATTAACGAGAACAATTCTTTCATCATAGCTCCATGAAGAAATGAGTATCAAAATATCCTCCATGTTTAGTAACATACTTTTATATGTATGACACAAACTGTAAAAAGTGTAGATCATCATAGGCCATTGCATAATGCATCAACACATCATAGTCTATGCTGTTTGCTTGAAATTTAAAGTAAAGAATACATCACAGAACCTCCTTTGGTTTCATTTTCATAAGTCACAATTTTTGGGGTTTTATGAAGAAAAGGTCAGTTTCATGTGTACTTAAACTTGTGGCTTTGCTTGTCAAAATTTACATTTAATTTTTAATTTTGTGGATTAGCCTCAATAAAAGCCCAAAAATTAAAGATTAGGAAAGAAACAAAACTATGCCGAAAACAAGTTGCAGTTGTCTGAATCAGTAAAACAATACTAACACCTGCACATATCTGACACCTGAATTGTATCAATCAACTGCACAGTACTTTTCATAAGTGAGCTTAACATCAAAAGGGAGCTAATGCAGCTAACAATACTAAGCCATTCTGTTATTAAAGCAAATGTGTATATGATCTCACCTAGGCTATCGTTCATCAAGTTGCACCACCAGTACTTTCAGGCAACCATGGCATGGACACAGTGACTAAAGAATGTTAGAATTCAACTTAGAGCCAACTCATTTTTGACAATGTCATCATTCCACATGTGAACTAAACACATCACCAGCCGCTATTTGCTCAATGCAATCAACAGGCAATTGGAATATTTGATGTCTTCAGACATCATCAAAGTGCAGAATTCTGTTTGCTGCATATTATACAGGTAAATACACTATTGCAATCCTTTTTTCTCAAATCAAACACAGCCTGAAGTGATTTATTGGTAACAGATTTAATACTAACAATGAAAAAAATAGTAAGACTGAATGGCAACCCTGTTATTACTCTGTTTAAAATGGCCAAGCTGCACTGAGTTATCACAAGACATTCTGTACATTGAGTTATTACATGTGCTGTACATAGTTATCACATGACATGCTGTATACTGTACAAGGAGTTATTACATGACATGCTGTACACTGAGTTGGTACATGACATGCTATACATAGTTATTACATGACATGCTGTATACTGAGTTATTACACGGCATGCTGTACATATTTATCACATGACATGCTATATACTGAACAAGGAGTTATCACATGACATGCTGTACACTGAGTTATTACATGACATGCTGTACATAGTTATCACACGATATGATGTATGCTGTACAAGGAGTTATCACATGACATGCAGTACATTGAGTTATTACATTTCATGCTGTACATTAAGAAACTTTAGCAATCAATTCACTTTCACAACTGCACACTACACAACTTGATGCAATTACAGACATGCCAACCTAACAAGACCTTCTCATCAAAGTACTCAATATTTTTCCATAACTAAAGTCAATTTTCAACAAGGTGTAATAAAATGCCATGTATTATTCTTGTTGAATCGGAAACATGCATTAGAAAAGTTCAGAAGTGTAGTCTAATGCAGCGAAGACAACATTATGTTCAACTACAAAATTTGTTAAGTACTCTTAGACTTTAATTACCTCCAGTTCAGTTTCAGAAATGTCTTCTTTTAAATGTCCCGTGGCAGTGGCTATCATCTCTCCCATAATGATCAATACTCTGAATGACAAACGACATCCAGTAAATGTACCTGGGATAAATGTTGCCTTCCCAACCTTTCTACCAATAATCTGAATATTCCTTTCTATACTTCCGTAAATGTACCTGGGATAAATGTTGCCTTCCCAACCTTTCTACCAATAATCTGAATATTCCTTTCTATACTTCCGTAAATGTACCTGGAATAAATGTTGCCTTCCCAACCTTTCTACCAATAATCTGAACATTCCTTTCTATACTTCCGTGATGATTGTTTGAATTTTTAAGAGGCCAACTTGTATTCATATGCAAGATGACATTTTGTATGGACAAAAAGGGGTAGATTAAAGTGTCTGAGGTACAATAGTAAAGCTATACAATGGTAAAGCTTGCCTGGTTCCCTGACCATTTCCAACAAATCTAATAAAGCAGGATCCAGACCAATCTCTGACAAGCCAATATCTGGATTAGACCACAACAATCATATCTTTTATAATTTATGTTGTTGTTCTTTAAGTACATAATTTAAAGGTAATTTCATGAATACTTATGGTCAGATTGAAAGGGTTGGCAGGTCTGAAATTAACTCCTGAAGAAATAGCTTATCTTTCAATGAAAATTCAAGCAAATTGCATATGAAACTCGTCATGACTAGTACAAACCTGAAAAAAATAAAACAAGAGTCCTCCAAAGGAAGTAACATTCTACTGGCCAAACAGAATTTCTAGGATTCAAAGATAAGACAGTTTCTTAATTTTAATTGCTTAGTGTTGAAACCATCTCTGATTTTCCTGTGCAATAAAAATTTTCCTGATGGCTGCCGTGGTGGCCTTATTGAATGTAAGATTGGCACCAATTTCATTCAGGACAAACTAGACATCACAAAAAGTCCTTCTTCTGAAAACCCCAAGTTAATTCAACCATCACTGCATAAAAAGCAGCAATAACAAGATTTTCAAGATTGCCACCGTGATTGCAATACTAAATGATTGAGTGGCACCTTATTCATTTAGGACAAACTAGACCACTGGATGAATACGTGTCAAAGGATTTATGCCAATCTACCAATGACAAGCTTACGCTAATGGATGGATGGATGAAGGGCAACAGGCTATCTCGCAAGCTTTTCTCATTGATCAACCAGTAGAGTTAAAGTTCACTGCTAATAGGTAGATGTACATTCAAATTACTCACCTTTCACCCTGACATAATCCATCTCTGGGTTGACACACAGGGAGAGGTTGCTTGGGAGAGTCCAGGGTGTGGTTGTCCAGGCAATCAAAGAGACATCTGGGGACTCGATGAGAGGAAAACTGATTATTACTGTAACAATAAAATTAACACAAATAACAGTTTGGGTTCCATGCAGTTCTAATGACAATGGGCTTTTTCTGGATTCTCAACGTTAGAAAAGTCCTGAATCTTGTAACCCAAAACAAGATTTAAAAGATTTAAGTAAACTTTAAATGATGCTACTTACCAAAGATTTCTAACATAATCTAATAGGAAAATATTTAAATTTTAGTAGAATAGTTTGAAAAGTTTCACATGCAGGTAGAAAATGTCTACATTTTCCAGCCACACATCTGCTTCAGGACTCAGTATTCTACCCTCTTACTAAAACTTAAAGGTACTTCAGCACAAATGTGGCTGTATAGTGCCAACTAATGATAAAGTTCCGAAATTGTCAATGGAAGAACTGCATTAAAAGCTTTGGAAGATAAAAATCCTTCTAAATAAGTGCAAACAAGAAACACAAGATATGATAATAAGTTAAAATTCTTTATAAGCTATATCAAATAAAAGATGAAGGTAAGAAATGCAACTTCTATAAAACATACTAGGCAAAAAAACTGTGTATTTCCTATTGCACTAAATTAAAATTACGGTAGGTAGGAAGGTTTTTTTAAAACATTGTATATATTATAATGATTGGTATATATAATGTACTAAACAATTCAAAGTACCTGGCAAAACTGGCTCAATTAGATGCACAAATCTATTTTGAGAATTTTTTTCTCTATTTGTTCTTTACTTTTTTTTTTTTTTAAACTATGGGGTGGGGAGTAGTGCCTGAGTCGTCACTGAGAAACGGATGGTCAGCCAACCAGAAACACACATATCTGTAGTGGCGGTGGAGTGAGGTGTGGGCTTTATCATTATTTTTTATCCAAACCAGTAGGATGTAATGTTTTTCATGCTCTTTTATTATTCTCTGGATTTTCTAAATATGGTAGGCAAATGAAAACGAATATTTAGACTGAACATTATACACTACAAAACAAGGTAAAAGAAAATAGTGACATGTACTTACTGATACAAATCCATAGATGCTCAAAACTACTGGTACCTGTCTGGAATCCTTGCATTCAATGATAGTATAAAGTACTTTCACCAGTAACAGGAGAATAAAACAATTATGTCATTTAAATTCAAATTTAGCTCTGTTTAGAAAAAACTCACCAGAAATATTATGTAAGTAATCTTTTGTAAAATTAACACTTAATGTGCGCTCAAAATTACATGACCACTCATCACATTATCATGCCAGTGAAACATCACTATTACCTAGGTGTATCAAAATGCTAAGAATTCTGGGAGAGATTAGACACAAATGATCTAAAACATTATTCATTTAGTGCAAACCCTTGGCTGATACAACCATCCATTCATGTGAAGTAGCGATAACATTTTCAAGATGCACAGGCAGCAATATCTCCTTTCAGACCAACTAACATGATAATTCTGGTGAAAAATCCATACTGATATGACTTTCCATTCAGGAGAAGTAGCAGTAAGAAGACTTTCAATATGGTTGCCATGGTGGCCATAGAGGCTGTCAGATTAGCAATATTTTCTTGTAGGATCAACTAGACATCATAAGAAGTCTTTTAGTGAAAGATTCATGCTGACATGTCCATCAATTCAGGAGGCATAGCGATATGAATTTTCAAGAAGACTGCTATGGTGGCCACACTGGACATCCAAGAAACACCAATTTTGTTTGGGATCAACTAGACCTTATGATGAATGTGAGTGCAAAGTTTCATGGCTATTCTTAGTAATTTAGCAAGAATAACGATAACCAAGGTGTGCTAATGGACAGACAAATGGCCGTCCCATAAGTTCTTTTGGTTAGTAACCAGTCAAGCTAAAACTACATCATCATGAATCAAGGAAATAAGGTATTATACATCATGGAAGTGACCAATGATCATCTGACAAGTGACTGCATCTGGAAGAGAAAATCTGATTGGCCAACTCAGTAAGCAGGAGGAGTCTCATTGGGTCAATCCTTCCAATCAATATTTCACTTGGGCCCTCAGTGATGAATTGAACATGTTTCTGTATATTCAAGAGAAACAAAGAAATCTTTTTGCTGGTAGCCATAGTTGAAAAACCACATGGATATTTGTCTGTAGCTTGTGACAATGAGGTACATGTAAAATACTCACCGGCTGGGTCCACAACCTCTTTGTAGTTCTGAGATGTCTCAAAGTTAGAAAGTGGTGTGTTACAAGCTGTAGAGTAGGGCATCACCTAAAATTACATAAAAGCACAACTATAAAAAATTCTAAATCCAACTTCCCCATTAAAACTTTTAGATGTATTATCTTTATATTTTATATATATTTTACAGAATTTTGACATTGTTACCTTTCTGATTTTGTCATGTTGTACTTTATGTTTACAGGGGCCCTGAGTGGCAGAGTGGTCTAAAGTGCTCACCATTATGGATCACTGCCATCTCACCTCTGTCTGCATGGGTTTGAGTCTTGGGCTCGGCCAATGTGGGTATGTGAGAAAGCTTGCCAGTAGTTTGTTGTGGGTTTGTGGTTCTTTCCGGGGTTTTCCCAGGTTCTTCCTCCACCATTTATACTGGCCGCCATTGTATAGCCTATCTTGTGCTGAGAAATGGTGTTTAACCCTATAACAAGAACAACTTTATGTTTACATTTATCTGGAAAGGTTTATCTTCTTAAAGTTTGTGCAATTCATCATTTTTACATTTTTCATACCTTACTTTTGGCACCATATATCCACTATTGTGTTAATGTGCTGTTAAATTCTATTACATTCATACATTCTCATCGGAAATTGAGGATCCAGATTTAAGCTCTCAAAACAGCTCACATGTTTATTTTTAATCTTTACTGCTTATACAAATGAACATTTCATCATTGCCATTTCGGCAACTATAGACTGCACTATCAGAGCACATAAAAATATAGTGCTATGCATAGTTCATATCACATGGTTAAAACCATCAACTCCAGAGCAACCTTATGTGGGGTTATCAATAGATCATCAAAAGAGTCTAAACTGTAAACCATACTGGGATGCACCTTCCAAGTAGGAGAAGCTAAAAAGCACAACATTTCTGAACTAATCCTATGAACTTTGAAAGAGTGGTAGCTAATGTCTCTGCCACTGAAGACAATATAAAAATATAAGCACTGCACATTATTCATTCATCTTGTCAACTTTACCCTACTAATGACCTTGACATCTGGGCTTGGAACTTGACCACTGCATGGTATAATGTTGCCCTGTTTAAAGCTACAGCAAAATAACCTCGAACCACCCCCAAAAACATCAGCCAAGATAAGGAAATAGGCCACTGACTTGCATTATCTATCAATGTAGGGAAGATACTCTTAAATGGTTCATTTCTTACTTGAGCAACAGGTCTCAACAGGTAACATTAAATTGACACCTATCTGAAACTAAAATAAAAAGTTGTGGAGTGCCACAATGTCCCATCTTGGTGCCCATATTATTTGTTCTGTTCATAATGACCTACAGCTAAAAATAGGAGATGCAGTCTTGACATGTATGCTGATGACACTACTTTGATGCTCAAAGCAACCAAGCCAGTTGAAAAAAAAACTTCAAACTGATCTCAACAAAATTCAAATATGGTGCTAGGAAAATGTTATGATCCTCAATATGGACAGAATAAAAGTCTTGTTGATAACTACACAGCAGAAAAAAGCAAGATTGCAAACTGATATGCTGCATGTTCTCTATAAAAACACTGATCAGAAAATGATGTGTTTAGATAGAATTCTTGGAATATTTGTAGATAATAATTTGCAGTGGTCTCATCATTTAAATTATATTTCAAAGAAAACTGACTCTTATCTTTGGCTCCTAAAGAAAATCAAGGCTTTCATTCCATTACATTACAGTTACTTTTCACAAAGGGTACATGCAACTACATCTTGACTATTGTAATTTAATCTGGGGTAACATAACTGCTACAAATATGAGAAAATTTTCTAGACTCCAGGAAAGGGCATGTACAATAATTCTTGATCAGCAAACAGAAAATGTTCACCAACTGCAATGCTTACATTCAAAGTATTACCAACACATGAAAGAATATTTTTGAGAAAGACCAAAATAATGTACAAGGCATTTACAAAATCTGATCCCACTTACCTCAACACCATTTTCCAGGAAAGAGAATCAATGGTACCCCAAATCACAAGATAATTAAAAGGGTAAAATTTCTAAGTACATAAGCCAAAAAGGAGTTTTTCAAGAACAGCTTTCAATTTCAGGTGCACACATTTGGAATAACATTCCACATGATATAAATCAGCTCCAAGCATCTCTTCCTTGCACAATGGGATGAAGTAATAAAATAAAAAATAAAAAAAATGAAAAGAAGTGTACTTATTAAAGTACAAGTTACACAACACACCTCCCGTGCTTCATTTTCATTTCTGTAGCAATGTAGCATTTATGTAAATAGTTGTTTATTTAGTGTGTATTTGCTTGTGTGTGTATTTGTGTGTGTGCATCTGTTAACATATTTGATTATATTTTATATATACATAACTGAGGGCCTCAAGGTGGATTAGTTTCTCATTTGTTAGCTTCGTTTTAATTATTTTGTAAGCCCACAATTACAAAGATAAAACAGCTGATTAAAACTAAAACATGCAGTAGCAATGTCAGCAAAATGAAGACCTAACTTGCAATGATAAATATACATTTCTGCCGTAACTTGAAACAGTACTATTGTATTTAAACATAATCTCTTTTTCTTTCACCTCATGAGTCTAATTGTCTATTTTGCTCCTGCATCTATTGGGTGAAAATTTCTTGCATTAGGTTATATTTGCTCTTGTAATTCTAACATGTTTTCTGACCCTGAATACTTGTGCAGTTCTTTTTTCCTGATGATCCATTATTTTGTTATTACATACGGTGCACATCATGCATCCTGAATGTTTATTTTTTAAAGTAGTCCAACATAAATATCCCAAAACATTCTTTTTGGTTAGCAGCCATTTCCAATTTAACTTATTTCCTACTCCCTGTTCAAGTGATCTGATGTCTGCATTGAGATCTAACTCACTCCAATATTGACACATCATTTATTCATGATATACAAACTGGTTCCAGTTTCATTCAAATATCTTCACAAGGTTCAAAAGTTATTCTCTGGTGAGGGATGCATACTGGAGTTACATTTATCTTTGCTGTAAACTTATCTTCAGGCTGTAGGCATTACGATAATAGAAATCTCCACAGCTCAAAAAACCAGTGGGCAACCAAAGTTTCTATATAAAGCAATGCAAAATTTAAAAAAAGCAAAGATTCATTTTAAAATTTAGGTGATAACCAAGAAAGTCTGTTGGATCAAGGACCTCTTCATACTGTTATGGAACAAAATAAATGCTATATTTCAATTGGTTATTTGGGGAACTCATTCAAGAAAGAATTCTGCTGAACTGCTGTACTCAGCATGCAAATTAATGCTGACCCATCTCAAAAGATCCCTGCGATGGTATGTGATCTCTGTCTATACATGATATTTAAGTAGCTGAAGTTTTATCAAAATATCTTCTGTGATTCAAAATTTATACTCCAGACAAAGGAGATAAATCTGAGAATTTTTACATATTCCCTTGCCATGACTGAGACCTTAACTCTGAGGCAGGGGGCTTGGCTGTGCTACAACAGTCTAATTGACCTATCGCCACTTGTCAATCACGCTGGATCAACTGACCAATCAGCGAGCGTAAAGTAGACACACCTCCAGGCATTGCTTAAGTCCGACATTTTCCTCCGACAAACTGCTTGTAGCAATAATGAATTGATTATGATAAGTATTTACAAATTTTGCAATGATTTGTTGATTTCTCGATCAATAACGGTGAAAAGTAGTCTTGCAATTCTGACAGTCAATATCCAGATCATCTAAATGGAGGAATTAGATGTCTTCCTTTCCCAAAACTTAGGCGAAACTTCGATGGATAACGACTTGTTACGTGTACGATCAACTGAATAAAGACACAATTGATGGCAATTACAACGTGTTTGTTTGCATAAAGTATGTCCCGTTGATAGCATGAAAAAAAAAAGAAATTGAAATTGAAATATATATATGTAAAAGTTAATGTTTCAAGAATATAGGTGGAGAAGTCCCCTACCTTTCGGACTTTGATATATATTATTTATTCTTGTATAGGAAGCACTGAACCCAAGGCTGCATTATTTTAAAGTTTGAAAATTTACACTTTAGTGTTGGCTTGTCCCAAAATTAATGATTTATCGTCTTGATCTTTCAGACACTAGAGTAACATTTTAATTTATCATTCGGTTGAACAAGGGATGGGGATAAAAAAAAATGTAATTAGTAATAAAGAAATACAAAATAAAGTTTTCAAATAATTATCTTCCGATATATTAAGCATGCATTTACATGTTTACATCAACAGATATTGATCAAAATTCCATCTGACGAACGTAGCAGAGCTTAAAATTATTATGTACAACAGTATACTTCTAAACAGTAATTATTTACTATTTTGTTACTAATTTTTAATTCATATACTTCCAAGGCAGCATAGACATAATTCAGATAAAATTAACAAGAATAATATTATATGCTAAATACATCAGCATCTTTTGGAGAAATTTTCCTTTCATATGAAGAAGTTCTTAAACAGCTTTACAATTGATTGTTATTATTTACTGAAATAAAACACTTAGGTTATTAATGTACGAACTTGAACTACATATATCAATATTGAGTACTGCAGTATAATTAATGCAACTTTGTAATTTTATATTTTTAAGAATAATACAAATCACATTAAATAAACATATCACTTAAACTGAAACATATTTCTTTGCCAAATACTGCATGTTTGTCGGAGGTTAAGTCACGTGATTTGGTAGGCGGAGCGATCTATCGTCTCGCTTAAGGTCAATTATGATATATGCTTGACAAAATTTCATTAAAATATCTTCAGTGATTCAAAAATCATACTCAGAACAAAGATACAAGTCACAGAATTACATTTTCCATTATACAATATATACAACTGGCTAAAATTTCATAAAAATATCTTCTGTGGTTCTACTCTGGACAAGGATAGAAATCAATGAATTACATTTTCTGTTGCTGTTACCTCGAGGAACTGGGAATCACTATAGTACATCACAGTGTCTCTATATGTTTTATGACTGACTTAAGTTTCATTAAAATATCTTTGACAGGGCTTCTGTTTTGAGGAGCATGATCGCTCTCACATGCTGCTGTGCTCCTTAAAGAGCTTCCCCAGGAGAGTGATCCATCAATCTCCCAATCTTATTGTTCAAAAATAAAGATTTCCAGATGTTGTCTAAATTTTTGTCCCAGATTTCATGGCAGCTGCCTTTTACAAATACTGATATGTTTAAAGGTTGCACCATTCTGATATACCATGTCAAGTGCCATAAATAATGTCATAAATATTTAAGTGGCAGGAAAGTCTTTAAATGGTAATTAATTTAGTTTAATGATGAAACATATTATCCCTAAAAATTAGCTTATTTGGTGACATCATCATATCAAACCAGTGTTAATTTTTTGACTGTGTGATTTACTCCACTGACATGTTAACAGCTATCACTGTTCATTTGCAATTATGCATAGACAAATTTGAGGAGAATGAATAAAACTCTTCAACACTACCAGAAGAGCTGTTCCAAGCTCTCCTGCATTTTACAAACTCAAACCCTGCTTTAGTGGTTCAAAACTTTTCCATCTGACAAGGATAAAAGTCACAAAATTGCATTTTTCATTGCTATCACTCACCTTGAAGCAGGGAGAGGAAGAATGGCCATGGTACACAGCAGTCTAATAATGATATATGCCTGGGAAAAATTTCAATAAAATATCTTCATTGATTCAAACATGATACTAAGGACAAGGACACAAGTAACTGAATTACATTTTCCCTTGCCATGACTTTTTGTCCCTGAGGTTGAGGTTACGGACAATACACCCTCCATATATTACAAGTTTCATTAAAATATTTTCTATGATTCGAGTTATACTATGCACAAAGATACAAGTCATACAATTATGTTTTACCTCTTGTTGTGACCTTGACCTTGGAACAGGGAAGTGTGACTATGGTATGTGACATATTTATACATGCCAACTGCAAGAGAGGTGCAAGTGTAATTTTTGCTAATACAAGTGGCAAAACAGCATAATCTGAGCATAAAAAGTGTAACCTATATACCTATGTTTTATATGACATAATTACAGCACACTGCATGAAAAATGTACATTTATTTATGCTACTAACCTGAATCTACAGCAATTCAAACTACTTAGAAATTCTGCAATGAACATATTGATGTGCTCAATCTAAGTACTGTCTTACATCACTCTCATGTTGTTCTTTTCAAATTTGTAAAGCAGTGTTGAACTGTCCTTTTTTCTGATTGGACATGTTTTGAATTTTAAAAAGAGCCATCTGCTTTAAGAATTTTCATCCACAAGTCAAACCATAAAAGCCTGTTTCACTTTACATATGGTGCCATTTTCTTTGAAAGCACAGACTGGTCCGCTAATTAACTTGATTAACAATATAATGAATCTACGAGGCAAAGCTTCAAATTAAAGAAACTTGTCTGTTTTCTTAGAAATGGGTCATATACACTTGCTGTAGACAAAAAATAAGAAAGTACATGTACCTTAAGGATGGACAAATTAACTCGTACACTATTCTTATGCAGCAGTCTTTCTTTTTAGAATGTTCTCAAATTTATGAGTAGAATAAAAGCACTTTATTTTTATTTTTTGATGTACTGAAAAGGCATAATACACTGGCACGTCACCCCTCATGGACGGGCAACGGATTCAGAAAGGGTCCGTCTTGTCATCGGCTTTTGGTTCACTTGAGGATATATTATCATATTCTAAGGGAATGATCTTATTCTAAGGGTACAATTAATGAGCAGAGGCATCAAATGAAGATAACATTATTTAATGACACAAAAGATGAGCCAAGCAAATCAATTGACTTACATGTTTGTGAAATTAAAGCGTGACTAACATTATGAAATGCAAAATATTACGATCTAAAGCGTTGTTAGCGTAAGCTGAATCTGTTAGTAGAACACAAATTTGTTCATAAAGCTTGTTAACATAAGTTATGGATAACAGGAAGCAGCAAGGAATTACATATGCTTTTCTAACTGAAAGTACTTTTAAATATGGATGTACACAGCTGAAGCATGAAAGTGCATGTGAATGCAGTGTGTCAAGCAACTAACTAGCAATAAAGACTAAAATACTCATGTGTATCTTGTTATTTCTTATATGTAGTGTTAGTATGTGGTTAATATTGAGTCATGCAAGCTATTGGTGTTCAATATGTTCTCATTTACTCTTTATTCATTCAAAAAGGTGGAGGGGATAACAGAAATAAAAGAACCTAACTTGGGTTCAAGGTTTACTATTGTTGGTGCATCACAGTCTTTGGTGCTCAATGCTCCTATGGTCTGGGTGCAGATGCACCCAAAGACTATGGTTCTGGTTCACAGTTTCAGGTTTGGGTGCAAAAGTGCACCAAGCATGTCTGGTTCACTGCCTCTTGGATTTATTACCCATCTTGGTGCAATGGTTGGCTCACAAGCAGAAGACAAAAGTTCTCTTAAATGAATTTCACACAAAAAGTGTAAATTCTATAAAAGGAATAAAGTATAATGTTTGTGAATTTAGAATAATAAATTATAGGTGCACTGAATATAAATAGAGTTGCTAGAGGTAGATGTAGGTTATGCACCTTCTATTCAAATTTCAAAAGAAATAAGTTCAAAACATGTAATTTTACTAAAGTCACAAAATAACACTCTGCTAGTCTATTTTATGCAATGGAATTAGATAACTTTAACATTTCTTTTTTACCATAGCCACATCTGATTTTAAGGTTGGTTGAGCCATTTTGTACTTCACATCTTCGACAAAGACTGGAGAGTGACAAAGGTCGCGAACGCTGACTTCCTTTTATACTATTATTATTGACCAATCAGAATTTAGCGCTTGCGATCATTGGGCAAGAAAGAATTATTGACCAATCAAAATCAAGCATCAAACATTCTATGCTGAAAATGACATAATCATATAAACATGAAGACCCAAAAAAACAAGACACCACCTGAATGATTACAAATAAAATGCATCTACACAAGGCATCATACATTTAAGATGTAAGTAGACAAGCCACGTGATCAAAATGTCAAATCAGTTCGATATACGTTTCTTACATCAGTCAACAACACATCATAGCAGTAATACACAACATGTGCTCCACACGAATGAACGTTCAAATCACGTCTGCTGAAATAAGTCTACATCTGTGAATTAAACTGGGACATTTTAAGCGTAACAATTACATATAACTAATAGGGTCATTCCTAGTTGCATGAAATAGCTCACTTCATGAACAAGATAAATGTTACCATGGTGCAGTGAACGAGAAATGCCATGCTGTAACATGCTAAAGATGATGCGTTGACTTAAACCAGATGTACCAGCACAACACCATGTACAGGCTAGTTTAAGTCGTAATTAGGTTAAAAAAAAGCATAATGATTATGCCAAAAGCTTAATGATTGGCATGTATGCACACTGTCTAGTCATAAAATATAATCTGACAAACTTTAATGAAAATCTCTCTCACTGTTGTAAAATTTTGAGCTGGACAAGCAAATGTTAATGGACAGACAATACCACAATACATCTGACTTAAGATGGTAAGATGGGCTTGGTATACACTCACCCTAAATCCCTTGTAGACCAAGCCTCTGTTGTACAGCTCATTAAAAACCCACCAAACTGACTCCATAAAGGAAGGGTACATGGTCTTGTAATCATTCTCAAAGTCAATCCATCGGCCAAGTCGGGTAACAATGTCCTACAAAACAGATCACAGCAAAATAACCACTGAGAAACTAAGACATATTCTTTAGGGGACACTCTGCATGAAGTTTCAAAGCTTGCTGAAAAACCAATTTATCAGTAAGAACTAGTACTGAAAAGACAGACAAAAGATCACATAGAGAATTATTTAAAAACTATAGTGTAGCTGACAATTTTCATAAAGCTTTTTAGAACTGTTTCTTTCAATATTCTGTTTTATGCATTTATAATGTCATAATCCTTGTATTTAGATGGCACATTTCCATTTTTTTTTTCCCCACTGGTGAAACAAGTAAAGTTATATGGTACACACAAATTAAAAGCACGTAGAAAATAATAGCTTATTCAGCAAAGTAATAATTTTCAAAAAACTTTTATCATTGACAAAATTTTTTGATGAAAAGATTACAGTCCATATGCTATCAAAATGACAATGACTTCTGGACAGACAGGATTAGATATTGGTAGCCACTATTTTATACGCATTATCTAATGTAAAAAAGATCTTTCAAACAAGCAATGACCTGTCTTTTTTTTTAAATCAGAAAAACCTGTCTCTTGATACCAATGCTATGAGAGACCAACTGTCTAGAGAGACCACCTGTCATCAGATACCATTATTGTCTGACAGAAGGGTGGTCTTTAAAAACAGATTCTATTGTACCGATATTGAGCTTTTTGTTGATTTTATTTGAACATCCATCTTGTCACTCTGAGAAAAGATTCATGCTATATGTCAGTTTGATGATCTTTTGTGTACGGTCCATGCAAGGCAGAGATTCAGGTGAAATAGTCTTGATTTTGTCATTTCACCTAAACAAGCCCAAAAAGTCCACTTCACTTCACCTTGATTTCATGCCATTCAATTTGCCTTGAGTCAACATGGTTCCCCTTTTTGT
This sequence comes from Megalonaias nervosa, assembly GCA_016617855.1. Classification (NCBI taxonomy): domain Eukaryota; kingdom Metazoa; phylum Mollusca; class Bivalvia; order Unionida; family Unionidae; genus Megalonaias; species Megalonaias nervosa. The sequence goes on from JAECUM010002209.1 coordinate 39,288, forward strand.
TTCAACAACTAGTAATGCATTAATAACAAAGAGAAAACACTGACTTTTGTCTCAATTTCCCCTTCAAAGTGAACTGTAGGAAGCAGGAAAAAGGAATTTGATGTTCTGTAGTTCTCTGTGGTGCTTATTTGATGATCATAAATGCCAGCAATTACATTACTATTTAAACATTTAAAAAAAAAAAAAAATAGGAGTGAAAATTAAAATTTGTGCAGTCAAATCAGAAGGAATTTATTAACCAATCAGAAGCAAATTATGACCAATTGGGTGTATCCAGATCTATCACCAATAAAAAAAAAATTAATAATTTTATCATTTTTTTCATCTTATAAATGTATCAAAAGTGGACTTCTAATATGGAAACAGTTGCCAATTTCCAACTGTAACCAATTGTTGAGGTTGCCATTTTGTGCAGTAACTATGTATTACAACAACTATAATGAAGCAAAATATTATGTTTTGTGGGTTCAATGACATTTTTAAGTACATAATAGGCTACCCATGGCAGCCAGAATATTTGGTATCGGAAGATCACAGGAAGAACCACTGACCCAGGACAGGTAACTGGCAAGCTTTCTCACATACCCATGTTAGCTGAGCTGAGATCTGAACCCATGTGGATAGAGTTGAGATGTCAGTGGTCTGCAAAGGAGAGTGACTTAGACCACTCAGCCACCCAGGGTCCCCAGCAAAATAGGAGAAGTTTTAATATTTATATATAATGCTTTAATAGTATTTCATCAGGATTTCAATCAAACGACATGAAAATATGCAAAAACTGTAGTATGACTATTTTTAACTCTCTACACTAATTTCTCCCTATTTTTGCCAACACTATTCTGGCATAAGAGATGAGTCATTTAGTCCAAATATTACAGTCCAGCATGGAACCTGCTTATATTTAAATAAAGTGACCACACTTCACTTCACACTTCACCTGTGTCTTTACACAACATAGCAGGTGAACATTTGTAAAGATAACCTGAATAAGTAAACCATGATCACCAAAAACTTTTATTTTTCCCGATCATGCATTCAAGCCAATAATATGCTTCAGTGAATATGCAGCCTTGTGTGGTAAAATGGATTTTCGCTGTTTAATACTTACCTGAGTTATTACACTGCCATCTCTTATCTGCCACTACTCCACGGACCAAGGTGAAAATTCCCTCTTCCAATTCTCAACATTTAAAATAAAAACAGCACAATCCCAGTCCAATACCAGCCATTTCAATTCATTCATACTATCATCTTCTCTCACTTTGACCAGGAGAAAAGGACATCAGAGCAACAAGTGAGGAGGGAATCCAGTAATTATGTAATTAAAATTAATTTTACATCCCCAAGCTACATTTTAATAGCAGTAATACATTACCTATTATTATTACATTGCCAACTCTACCAGCCAGGACAGAGCCTGATGGCTCCATAGCAACTGTCGGAGAGAACTTGCCATCAAGAAGATGCTACTGCACACTGGCAAATTACTTGCTGATAACATACTGGGCTGACACAATTCAACTTGAGGGATTATTCTGAAAGGTGGGAAGATATAGGCATATGGTTGATCATATTTCTGACTGAAGGCATCCACTGCACATGCAATCTGGTATGGGAAGACAGACTGTTTGTTGCTATGCCTCATTGCAAGTCTACCAATAAATCTACAAAGAAGTTGAGAAGTGGATGGTTCTGGAAGCCAAGCTGGTAACCACCTCTAATTATAGAGAAGACCAATGCATCATCTGATAGGTTTGACAAAGCCACTCAAAAGTGGCCCAGTTGGATACTTACTTGGGTGTTGGGAAGTTGGGGGCTTGGCAACAGAGTGGCAGATTCCTAGGGTCAATTATTTCCCTCCTACATAGGGTCTGTGGAGTCTACAGTCTTTCTGCCTGACCTCTGTAGCTACCCGATATAGCAAATAGTGGGCAAGAAGAAATTTTCACAGGGTCCGTGATTTCCGCAACAGCCCCTGCTTAAAGCATTTATGTGGCAATGCACAGAACTCTCTATGTGCATTGGAGAAGAGAACGCTGGCTTTTTTTCTTTCTCCTTCTATAGAAACAACAACTTTCAACCAAGTCCCATGGATCATCCATCCATGAGTGGTTACTTTGTGCACACAAAAAAAAAAGAGGAGTTGAATGTCCCACAAAAACCTGTACTTGCCAACTATATGTGACATTACTGAAAGCTGAAAGAAAATTGCTACAACAATGACTGGAACAAAAACATAACGGGTAGTACCTAACACAACAACAGCAACACAAGATACAACAAACTTTTAACAGAAGACAAACAGGGAGATAAATGAAAATAAAAAGAATGAGAGGGAGATAAGGTCAACTGCAATAAAAAAAATAGGAATATGTCTGCTTGAAATGATGGCACAAGACACCTGTATTTGCAAAACACTTTAGCATCCAAAGCCATGTGTTATACCACACTAAGTTCTAGGTAAAAAAAGGATTATATTCGGAATGAACAAAAGTGACCCATGCATCAGACTGGAACTGTCTCATTTTTGTTTCAGATTTCCAATTACTAACTGGATAATGGACTAGTGCCAGGTGAATAGATAGCAGTGTAATAATAGCTGGTAATGTATTACTGTTATTAAATGAAAGATTCCCTAAAATATACTGTCACAATAATATCATAGATTCAGGGTTCTTAAAACACTTAGTTTCTTAAAATTTATCTTTCTAAATAACTACCATCACTGACGAAATAGCCAGACACTAAAACCATTTTCTCAAATTGGATAATAATGAAAATTATCAATTTCCCAAAACCTTTAAATCTAGAAAAGCAAACTTTTAAGTAAATTAGGTTTCTCCAAGAATACTTACCCAATCACATTACGTTAGGAATGTTAGCCTGCTACCTCATGAATTCAGCCCTACAAAATGATGAAAATCATCTTTTCCTGTCCATCTCAATAGACAAAGGACAATTATTTTTGCTCTTTAACTCCCCTTACCATCACCAGGTGGTGCTAGTTTTTAGCTCAGCAATATACTAATGGGGTGGCTCACATTGTGGGGTGGTTGAGAGGGGTTTTAAGTAATGTAATTGGGTAAGTATTATCGGAGAAACATTAATTTATTTAAAATTTTGCTTTTTTCATTTAAACAAATTCCCCAATCACATTACATTAGGAAAATAAGTAATAGGAGGAGGAAATGCTGAGCAGCCAACCTCTACATCGGGTATCCTTCAGGGGAATGATGGTTGGCTTCCCCATGTGAACAGTAACTTGTTCTCCTAATTACATAAGCACCACAGCCTAGGATCACTTGACCTGTGACCCTTACATACGGTTAAGAAGATGAATACTGAAATGTTACCAACAAAAATTCATTGGCAAATCCATCAAAGCTAACAGGCTGTGTTGATTAGTTTAATTGGGTCTGGTGGCCATCTTTGCTGCTGAAGCTAAATCTCTTAGATAAGAACTCCAGAAGTTTGACTGTTTACCAACCAACAGCTTTTATTATATCTTGAATCAAAACATATGAATGCGAGGCTTGCAGAGATGGTTCAAATATCATGATTGGCAATCTTCACAAGGCGACACTTATCTTGTGAGATGTCACAGTACACTGAGCATATTACACACTTTAGCAACGAAACAAGGATTTGGGTGATATCCTGTTTTCCCAGATTTCACCAGAAGGGACGTTTGTGTGTGCCACAACTTGTCTCTGTGCATCTCAAGTAGTACTTGAGAGCGTGAACAGGATCTTGCATGGCTGCTGCTCACAACCTGTCTATGGAAGTGAGCAAGTGAAAGATGACTCTTTGGTTACCAATGGGTGGTAACCTACTTTTGGCTACAAAGCCTGGTTGAGTCAAGAGGACCACTGAACAATCCGATCTGAACTGAAGATCTGGTCAATGGTAGAGCATTTAGCTCATTTAACCTGCATGCAGAAGCTAAAGCTATCAGGAAACATGTCTTGTATGATAGTAACTTTAGTGAAGTGTGGGCTAGAGGCTTGAATTTTTTAAAATTGGGACATGTTAAAACCCACGATAAGTTCCATTTTGTAAACAGAGTAATGGATTTTCATCAGTTTTGATCAAAATTGGCAAAAAGATCTGAAAGGTCTTTATTATGCCCAATATCATGTCTGCCATGATCCTGGAATGTGTCCAATATCATGGAGCGGTAGCCTTTGATAGTGATTGGGGCCAACTTTTCTACTCAAAGGACATGAGAAAAAAGTTGTTCAGTTGAGGCATTGAGGCACTCAAAGGGATGATGTTCTTGGTCTTGCACCAGTCCAGCAACTTTCCATCATAAGCCTTTAGAGTGGAGGGTCTTCTTGCTCTGAAGATTCTTTCCACAATCGAAGGATTAAAATATTTGTCTCACAAGGCTGTCCTGGTAAGTGCCAAGCATACAGAAGAAGACAGTCCAGGCAGGGTTGGATCACAAGTGACCATGGTTGCTTTGAATCTTCATGGGCAAATCTATCACTAGATCGAGTAGATCAGTGACCCAGGACATGTCTGATCTGAGAGGGGCTATCATAATCATCTTGCATTTCTGACCCCACAACTTTTTTTTATACTTGGAATCAGGACTGAAAATGCCTACAATCCTCCCAACTGATTGTCAGAGCATCCGACGCCCCGGCGTATGCATGTGGGACAGGAGAGATGAAGGTGAATAACTTGCAATTCCACCTTGTCGTAAAAAGGTCCATCATCAGACACCCCCAAAGTGTGCAGATCTGAGTGAAGACCACAAGATGGAGACCATTCATCATGAAGGATTTGACCTGTCCTGGTGAGACTGTTGGCCAAGACACTGAGTCTGACGGGAATGTGATTTGTAAGTTGATATGTAGATTGTCACACCAACTTTGAAACTGCCAAATCAGAACACACATTTAGTGCCCCACTGGAGGAGATAGGGCACCACCAGAGTTGTCGGACATAATGAGGACCACTTTGCTTGTATGTCAATGTTTCCAGAAAGTGAAAGGTGTTGATGAGAGCCTTCATTTTCAGAAGGCTGATGTGTAGAGGCCACTCTGATGGCTCCCACATGCCGCTGATGGTAATGAAGTCCAGCAACAGGTGGGCACCCCAAACTGTATGTACCAGCACCTGTTCATACAGTTAACTCTGCTTGGGGCTTCTATAGCAGGATTTCCATGGTCAGCCAACTTGTGTTGTGACACTGACACAGGATTGATTGTATCTCGAGTGTGATCATGACTGTTTGATTAAGGGAACTTGAAAATGGGCTTTTCAACATTGTGCTAGCAATGTCATTGTAAGGGGCGCATAAAAAGATGGCCGAGCAGGATCAAGTCTGCTGCTGCATTGAATAAACTGTGAAGTTGCAAGAACTCTCTCACTGAAGTCCTGCTGGAAGCCAACTCAACAAGTTCAACAAGCCTGATTACGTGAACAGGAAGAAGTCGTACCAGATTCAGGTTGTTGATAAAATCCATACTGAGATGGGCAAAAAGCTAGGATGGACTAAGGTCGGACATTTCCCGGTTCACTAGAAAACCAAGATGATTAAAAGTGAGAGAATGTTGAGGCCAAAGTGTAGGACTTTGAAATAATAAACTGTGTAATGGTAAGCAAAAACAAAGAAATTCATGATGCAGGGTGGAGAGGGACATGAAATTTGTGATGCAGGGTGGAGAGGGACATGAAATTTGTGACGCAGGGTGGAGAGGGACATGAAATTTGTGATGCAGTGTGGAGAGGGACATGAAATTCGTGACGCAGGGTGGAGAGGGACATGAAATTCGTGACGCATGGTGGAGAGGGACATGAAATTCGTGACGCAGGGTGGAGAGGGACATGAAATTCGTGACGCATGGTGGAGAGGGACATGAAAACATGTATCATTCAGATCAAGAGTGACAGCTTAAGTCTTCCTTTCAGATGGCAGAGAGGCAAAGTAATCTCACCATCTCCATCTTGAATTTTGCTGGGGTAATGAATTAGTTAAGGCAACTTAAGTCAATATCAGCCTCAACTTGCCGTTTGCTTTCCGAATAAGAAACAACCTTGAATAGCACACTGGCTACTGTGGCCTTTGCCCAATCTACACTGCCTGCTTTTTGATGAATTGCCATATTTACAGGAAGGAGGCTTGCAGGTGGAAAAATTTGGTTGCTCACCGCTTTTGTAGGATTGCCTCCCAGGTTGGTTACACTGTTGTCTCCTGGCATTGGGTTGAGATTGATATCGGTGCACATCCAACTGAAAAGATCCCTCGTCCCTTGGCCACTTAACAACCCTCCAAACTTCGATTCTTCATACAAAAACAACAGCCACCCAAACAGGGTTGTCCTTAAAGCAAGGGTATGATGAGGTTTGAGTGACGTGGACCACAGACATGTGAGAAGTCATATCAGGTCTAATTTGGCCAAAGCCATCAAAGTATTGGTCATAGTATGGTGAGCTGCCTGGATAATGACCCTAGCAATCCTGGACGTCAACTCCCAAGCTTGGCTATTGCCAGATTTCTCCATGAGTCTGAAAATTGCCACCGAGGCCAAATCTAACACAAAAGAAGTAGCAACTACATTCCAGACCAGCTCTGACATGGTATGGAACACATTTTGTACACTTTATAAAACAGTGGAGTGGACCTATGAATAGCTACTATATTCTTGTCAAGGACCAGGAGATCAGTACTGTGAGTGTCCAAGTTTTACATCAGTGAGATGAAAATGTCACTGGAATTTGTCTTTCTGAGAAGAAAGCCTTTGAGTTTATGGGGTCACTAATTCTACCCAAAAGCTGGTCACTGATCACCTTAATTCTAGGGAAGGAGCCAGAAGGATGGCGCCTCTTCCTCCTCGTCGAGATCTACTGATTCTTCAACTTTATTGTCTTTAGTAGTGGCAGGCACTGGACGGCATTTTGAAGTAGCCAGCACCCTATAAATGTCCTTGATGGTGACTTTAAAGCTAAAATTCAGTCCATTAAGGTTAGATCTGACTATGGCTGATTTGAAGGAGTTTTGTCACACTCACATTATAGAGTCCCAATCTGGGTCTGCTTGCAGCTCTGGAGAAGGCATACCAGGTGACACTGAAGACTCAATTCCATTCCATTTGAAAATGTCACTAGCTCTCCCTTGTGGACAAGCAGTGAACATATGAAAGTCCAGCGCTGCCAGAACTGCCAACTGGTTTGCCCTGCAAATGGTCAGCCTGGATGCTGGTGGTATAGAAGATGGTCCGGCTATCACCGGTACTGGCTGCTCCAATGGCCTGGCTGGACAGATTTCTCACTGAAATCTCCGTCATAGTAAGGTTGTCATCGACGATGTGGCTTGAAAAAGGGATCGGTTACTAAGATCCCCGTAAATCATAGTTGGCTGGACTCTTTCAATGAAAAGGTCCCCATGTTGGGACAGCCAGAGAGCCTGGTGATGGTGTAATGGATGGACGAATGGCAACAGTACAGTTTTATTATGCACTGAATCCAGTACAAACCCCATGCACCCTGACTTACAGGAATGAAGACCATGTTCAGAGAGGCAGGCGGACTTATGCCAACTGGGCTGCCTAAAAGAAGGGGGGGGGGCACTCCGCCCAATGAGTCAGAATTGCAAGTGATTAACTAGTTGGCTCGGCTGCCTTCTCAAATGGTCTCCCATGCTGGATGGTCGGTGAGAGCTGGCGGCTGGTAACAGTGCGGTGGTATATGGAGTTGGATCCAAAGAATCCAGTACAAACTCCATGTGTCCTGACTTACAGGCCCAGAGGCCATACTTGAACATGCTGGGGAACTTACACCCACTGGGTTTCCTAAAATTGGGGGACACTCCCCCAATGATTCAGAATTGCCAACAATGAACTTTGGGTTGTCTTCCTTGACTTATTCCATCTTTCCTTCCCTACAATGCTATAAACACTATTGCTTTGAACCATGCATATCATGCATTTAGTAGACATTTCTCCTAAAATAACACAAGAAGAGAAAATAAAGCATAGATTAGCAATTCAGTATGTTATTCAATATGTTACTAACTAGTTGATACTGAAGCCCAGACTTCCTCCAACCATGTATCACATGCTGCATGCCACATACATTAGCAAACACAAAACAAGAGTCATGGAAGACTTCCATGATCTGAAGCTGCATTTATAGCATTTAGACGGCTTTCTGCTGAAACAACACAAGAGAAAACAAAGCATAATTTAGTACTTCATCATGTTACTAACTCTCTAATATAAAGATATATTCCCTGTTACTAATGGAGTAATCAAAAAAGTCAGTGTTGCATTCAAAATTTATAGACTATTCTTTCAACTTATGCATGCATGTACTTAGCTGACATTTCTAGTTAATGACAAGAAGGGTAAACAAAGCATAAATTAGCAATGCGACTTGTTGATAACTTAGTAAACCAACTCCGTTATGAACGGAACAAGCAAAAATGACAAAGTCATGCTAACTCATAGTGGCCTTGCATGAGGTCGACGATGGTGTGATGTGGTCTTAAAAAGATGAAATCCCTAAAGGTGACAAATTCATTCAAATTTGGCAGAAATTGTAACAATAATGTATACAATCTGCAGCACAATGATTATTCCATACAACAGATCCACAAGGAATACTGGATACAGAATGGCTTGGATTGTTGAAGAATAAACTGTATGATGTTAACAGTACAGCAGCGAATTTAAAACTAGTGACACCTGACGTTGGCAAGGGGAGGTAACGGGTAAGAGTGATTGCCCTTTGTCTATTGAGATAGATAGGAAAAGACAATTTTCATGTTTTAGTAGGGCTGGATTCACAAGGTAGCAGGCTAATATTCCTAACATAATGTGATTGGGAAATGTATTTGAAGGAGAAATTTATATCTTTATGACCATGACTGTGTATCAATGCACCCAACAAGTAAAATGATGGTCAGATGAGGTCACGGTAAACTAAGCTGCATTATATCCTTGCTTCCAATTAAAAAAACTTCCATGATAATGTTCCAGTGCTCTTTTACAAATAATGAATTCTGAGTTGCATTTCTACTGTTTGTTTTTGGTTTTTGTTTGTATTACTAAGACAGTAGTCTGTTGATCATGTAAATGCAATTCCATTGGTGAAAAGTCTTACTAAAAACAATGTCTACCAATGTGATCAACTTGTAATACTGATGTGGTTTCATAATGTAAAGATTGTCTTTGCCAACAGAATGTATCACTGAAATATTATACATTTATTCATATTATTTTACCTCTGAAAATATGTTAAGTTAATCCACATTTTCCTTGAAAATGCTTTAAGTGAAGTTCCTACCAAACCTAAGAGTGTCAATGACTGCCCTAATTAAGTAATGGACCCAAATCAGTGGTTCAGGAATTTAAATGCAAGATACCATTACTTGTACTCCAATCTAAAGCAACTTGACTTAACAACAATGTCCAAAATGAGGTTATTAAAAGGAAAATATGACACTGAATAAAACTCAGAATACCAGATCTTGTTAAACTTAAGTGTTAGAGATCTTAACTGCTTTATCACAAATTAACATACTCAGTTTATGAAAAGGAAAACAAAGAGAACCTGGATACGTATTTAAGCACTTTTTATCCCAAAAGTTGATCCAACTGAGTAAATAGGAAATAATGTGCATGACTTGCTTTGTCTCCTTTTGTATGTTTTCCAATGGTAAACACAGAAGCAGCATGCAATCTCACAGCAAGACGTAATGCTGCTAAACACTAATTTTACAGTTATCAAAATAATTAATTAATTCTGCCAACTGTCTCAAAACAAAGATTGTCTTGTCCTTATCACTACTTTTAACAAGTTTATGGCTTGCTTTGATTAGAGAACTGCTTGTATGTCAACTGTTTTATGGCCTGCTATTAAGAACACCTTCAGTTAATTAGGGTATCCAAAGCGGTTTCATGGCCATATGGTTGACTATGCGATCATCATTTATTTATTGTTGGTAAAATATTCCTTAGTCTATATTCCAGCTTTGTCATTTTCACTGGCTTAAAAAAACTTATCTGGAATCTGGATATTTTGTGTACTATTTAAATTAGAACAATTTTGTAAATAAGATGTCTGACAAATTGGAGGGTCTGCTTATTTAGTTTAATTACGGTATTTCTAAACATGGGTCGCATGGTGGAATATAGTATTGTATGCAGCATAGCAGGTCGTCCAAATTTTATATAGTAATCAATAATGACTAGCAAGTTCATAAATAAAAATATACAGATGTTAACTGTCAAAGCTCAGAAATATACCTTACATTCATTATATATCATACGAACGAGACTGAAATTCTCATCACAGCTTCAACCATTTTAATGCAAAATAAAGTAAGTCTTGAAATTCTTCAGTCCAGCTTTTCCAAGGAAATAATGTTGCAATTTATTATTTTTTTGCTCGATTCAATGCAAAGTAAGATCTTTCTTTCTGCCCCCAGTGCACAAAAGAAAGTTCTGATTATGGATTAACTTAACCTAAAACCCCATTTTACATTTATAATCACACATTTAACATGTTGCAATGCAAAGATGGAGGACTGTTCATTTTTAACAAATGAGAAAGGAATTTCTACTTACATGAAACATTTTTTCACAACTCAATTAGGATATACCTTCTGTATTCTTTGACATGTAGGTTAGCCATGATGTATTTCCTTGCATGCTGTAAGCAACAACTAAGTAAGGCAGTAGCTGCTGTTGCTGGATGGTTAGCATTCTGGACCCCTGACTGAATTGGTGCTAGTGAGGCGAGTCCTTAGGCAAAGAACTTTATTCCAATTTCTTCAGAATTAATGAATCTACTTGTGCCGCAACACACCAAAATAAACCAAACCATATGGACATCACATAGAATTTTCCCTACTTTACAAGTTATTTTGTGTAAGTGAATCACACAAAAAAAAATGTTAAAGAAAACCAGTCTGAAACTGTCAAGATTAATGCTCTGGAAGTAGCAGTGTTTACTAACGGTCAGATGGACTGACATAGCAACAGCTATATCCATGTATTACATTCCAGGGAATAAAAATATATTCTGAATCACCCAGAAGGCAAATAGTGACATTATTTTACACTTTTGATGATACAAGACAAACTTGTACATGTACATCCTAAAAGTAGTGACCATAAATCCTAATTTCAAGATCAAATTCCTGAAATTCATTTGACAGTAAACTTACCTCCCACTCCTTTGAATATCTCATCACAATCTTCTTACACTCCTTGTTGTATGCCTCAATTCCCATCTTGGTCACGTCTTCCGGGCCTTTGATTCCTAGCGTTTTGTCAATTTCATACTCCTGAAAAGATCAAGAAATGCTATTATCAAACATTAATCCAATCTTTCACAGAAGTAATTTTCTGGATCCTGCCCCACCCCCACCCCGGCGATATCTTCTTCCAAAATATAAGTAAGAAAAGCAATAAATGTGATTATTTTAAATTGTACTTGATACTAATCTGCCTCAAATGTATTAGCATTTTCAATTACATGGAACTTGCACTTAAGTTTATTTAAATCTGCATTGTTACCATTCAAATCTTATGGTTTAAATTAGTTTGAAAAACCTGGTTAAAAATGGAGGAGCTTTTTGTCATGAAGATGAAAATCGCAAACGGGACCATACCAAAAGTTAAATTTGTCTTACGACAAGGTGAGCTAAACAAGGTTCAAAATTAACCAAGCTAGCTGCCTTGTCCCCAAACCAACTTTTCACTGGCATCATGAAAAAAAATTTTGTAGCTCATTACTTAAGACAGGCATATAAATATATATGGTTCATGGTCCACATACCACCGGAAGCCCATGACAATCCCATCCGAAGCGTCTCTCAACATAAAATCCACTCTGGTGAGCCCACCTGGTCACCACATCTTTCATTGTACCAGCAAGGATGTGGCCATAATGAGGCAACCCTGTAGCAAATGGGGGTCCATCATAAAATGTGTACCTGCAAGAGTAAGAGTTCGTTTAATCACATCCAAGTAGTACATACTATATACTCTGTCATTTTTTCACAGACAGCCTTTCTAAAATCGGTTCTTACAATGAAATCAAGTAATCCTTGGAACAATGCTTGCAACATGCTACTGTCAAAACTAGTAAAGTTCATAATTAAATTGAAAATGATTATACAATTATTCTTGTAGATAATTTTTAGCCGAGATGGCAGTTGGTTCACCAAGTCAAAATCAAAGTATCAATGGTCCTGACATGTGCAGAACAGTGAACAGTAAAGAAAGCTCATCAAAATGACAATTTGTCCACATAATTATTTTGCAGTTCAAAATTTATTCAAAATCTTAAGTGGTTATTTTTTAAAAATTGCTCTAAAGTTTCTCCAGTTTTATTATCTTCCTAGCATAGGCCCAGCCTTGGGCCAAGGGCCCAGCCCAGGGCTATAATCAGTCGCGAAGCACTCAGTGCATAGGCGACTTTAATCCATGGACCTATCTTCCTAGCTGATGGTAGAGCAGCATCATACAGGGTACATACAACCAGGTGATTCAGATGAATTATTTACCTCAGCACCTATCATTTTACTCCAAAAGACAAAGCAAAGATTTATTAGCACTTTCTTAAGTTGACATCTCCCCTCTCCCCTTTACAAGCCAATGAATCCTTTCATTCGAGTCGCAGCAATATAAGTATGCAATAGTGGACATCCACTACATCAAGTGGAACTTGCCACTCAACTGAGCTTCAGCAGACAGTGCTAAATGTTCTTTTTAAGCTGCATACACTGTCTTTTAATATTCAAACACACTGAAATTCTACTTTTAAAAAAATAAAAACACATGACCCCATCAAAGGGACTGATGCTTTACTGGGTACAAATAGTTTCCAGGAATTCAAGATAAGACCATGTCTTCCTTTTCACTGCTAAGCGTTGAAACCATCTTTAATATTCTTCAGCAATAACAAGATTTTCAAATCTGCTGCTGTGGTGGACAGATCGAATGTCAGTTTGGGACCAATCTTCAATGCTGATACATCAAGTGGAACTTGCCACTCAACTGAGCTAAATCTTCAATGCTGACATTACTTTTGCTTTTGGAGGAGTAACAATAAGATTTTCATTTACGACTAACTATGTAGAATAAAAAGTCCTGCAGTGCTTGTTGTTGTTGCTGTTGTAGGGTTTAACGCCATTTTTCAGCACAAGATAGGTTATACATGGTGGCCAGTATTAATGGTGGAGAAAGAACCCAAGAAAACCCTGAAAAGAACCACTGACCCACAAGAAGCTACCAGCAAGCCTTCTCACATTGGCCGAGCTCAGGTCTTGAACCCACTCAGACAGAGGTGAGATGACAGTGATCTGTAACAGTGGGCGCTTTAGACCACTCGGCCACTCGGGGCCCCCTTTCATTCAGCAGTATTGATAAGAAGATTTGCAAGGCATGTATGATATGTTGGCTGTATTATACGTCTCAGCAAAAATATTTTCATTTAGGACCAAGAAGACATCATAAGAAGTCTTCTGGTGAAAACCACATGGCATTATGCTTTCGGTTTAGAAGAGTATAAACAGGATTTTTAAGATGGCTAACACAGTGGCCATATTGGACACAGACCTGCACCATTTTCATTCAGGATGAACAAGACATCATGTTAATTCTTTCAGTGTAAACCCCATGCTGATATGACCATCCATTCAGGAGAAATAGCAATATCATGATTTTTAAGCTGGTCACAGTCATGGACATATTAAACATCAGATCCACACCATTTTCATTCAGACCCAACTAGACACCATATAAAGTCTTCTGGTGAAAACTCCATAAAGTAGTAATAACAAACCTATGACAGAATGAATGGATGATAGAAAACCATCCCATAAACTCTTCTGGTCTATGACCTTACTTTATTAATGCCAAGTTACTGCCCAGGCCTTGGCATGCTGAGGAATAGTTTGTTTACTTCACTCCAGGATGCTCCCTGCCATATTTGGCTGAAATTGTAGCAGTGGTTTTTTTTCAGAAGATGTTGGCAGATAATGTACAGACAGACGGACAATGGAGGATGTACATCAGACACAGCACCATACCTTAAACTCACCTAGCTTTACTGCCAGGTCAGCAAAACAAACTGAACATGAAAAACAGTCAGGTAATTGATTACTATTGGAATACATTACCTTGGACGTCCTTTAGACTGTTTCAGAGATGTTTTAAAGGCGTCAATCTCCTTCCAGTACTTCAACTGATTTTCCTCCTCCTCAGGAAAGGAAATGGTTTCTGGGACAGATCTGGCCATGGTCAGTTTCCTGCAAAAATTACAAGCAAATGATTACACCAGTCTACTTAACAAACACATGCAAATTTCAACTGAAACTAACTCGACTTTTTCAAAAATTATTCATAAAACCAGAGACACTGATGATACAGCTACTCAGAAATCTTCAAACTCTGATATTTAAGCCCCTTAACAAGTCTTACCCTATGAGCATTCTGACTTTGTGACTTTTAGTGTCTTTGAATGTTTCTTGCTCTTCAACACTAAAGTCTTAAATAGAAGAAAACATAATACACCACTCCCTCTATAATTTGCACCCTGATAACTCGCGAACCCGCTTATAATGCGGGGTCAGGCGTGGATCCCAATTTCTAAGCCAGAAAATACCAAAACATTGATCCCTATTGGTTAAACTTGAAGAAAATCACAATCAAAATTGGTAACGGAAACTTGATATATCGCTCATTTTATCGTCGAAAACGGTAGATAGGACCTGGAAATTTAATCAACATTATGAAATACCGACTTTTAATAAGAAGTCATATAGTTTGTTACATTTTCTTTTCAAACGACATTCTTGGTAAACCACAATTAACAATATTCAAGGACATTTCGATCAATGAAAATGTCACTTACGCCAAGTGGAGGCAATACTTTAATAAATAAATACCAATTAAAAATTTTTTTTATCAATTGAAATTTGTGTTCTAGTTCTATCTTTAAGTTCCTTTTAAGTGTAATCATCATAAATGCAATGTGTCCTCTTGTAACTAAACGTAAAATGTGTCAATCTACTGTAACAGCTATGTCTGCGAGCGTTTCGCTGAGAACCTAATTAAGTGCCCACCGTGTTTTGATATCGGACTAGCGGAAGTATCTGTTGCATTGTTGCACTAAATAAAAAGAGGGCATCCTTTTCTATTATCACGGTAATTACGTCTTCTGAATCAAATAAAGCAGGTGGAATTGAAAAAAAAAAGTCAAAAGGCATACAAATCCTACAAGCTTAAGAACCAGCGGCACCGGTCGTATGTTGAGTAACTCATTTCATTTGATCAGTCGAACACTCTGATACATTTTATTGTGTACATATCTAATTAAACTACCTTAAAATTACCTATTCAATCATAAATGTGATTAAAGATAGCAAGGCAACCAAGCGAAATGAGTACTTGGTAAAATAATGAGCTTTGTTTCACAGATACGGACCGTTCTGGGGAAAAACGAGTTTCAGTGATTTCCTGAATTCGCACGTAGAGATATCCTCAAGCATGATAAGAAGTTTCACTTACTTTTGCAATGAAATCACAGCATGAATATTTCACTAAATGAAAAATACAAAAATTGATTTTTTGACGTAGACAATTGTCTGACAAAATAAATGTTAAGTGTTTTTGATAAAAAGGAATCTTGTTTGGTAGTGTATCAGCAGTCAATCTCGTTCCCTGCATCACAGACTCCTAATTTAGTGAAATACTATTAAACACTCCGGGAACCAGACTAATCAACAAAACAAAAAGCCGTGATGTAATACACAAATGTTTTCGCATACCATGTTTGGTTGTTGAAACCAGTTGTAATCATGTTATCGATCTTTCAGATGTTGGATATTTTGAAAATAAATGTGATATATAGATAATAATGAACAACTTTATCAGAAAAAGCACTTTATTGACGATATTTCTCGACTAGATTATAAAACGAGGAATCAGCCATTAAACAGCCCAGTTCCCCCCCACCCCGCGTTTTTTTTTTATGTCTAGCGGGTTTTTTGGAGGTCCTTGGTAACTTGCACCCTCGCTTCTAATGTGGTCTGTGTTTTTGGACCCCAATGTGCACGAGTTATCGAGGGAGAGGTGTACTGCCTTTGAAATCAAAAGTAGTCAATAGTGTAAATTTTGTAAAAACCAGATGTGATCAATAAATTATGCAGCTCTCTTCTATGAAGATTTTGGCAGTCTCCAGCAGCCAAACATTAATTATCAAGCAGAAAATAAATTCAGACAAAAGTAATTTTGACCTTATGAAATGCAAATAAGACATAAAACAATAAAAGAAAAACTGTTATCAGTCAAAGTAGCGAGAATTGTATTACCATTTTCAAAATGGGGCCTACAGTTCATGGAATTGATCATTTTTACACATAAAAAGGTCAAACTGGGACTTGTTAAACAAAACTTGGAACACACTGTTCATTCTCAAAAATTCACAAAACAAAAACTTCTTGAACATTAAAATAATTTAATAGCCCAGAATTCCAACATGGGTTCAATTCAAGCAAAACAGTTGCCTAAAACGGCCCCAAGACGAATTTCACTTTGCCATACATTGACTTCATGACATTCCCCACCCCACCATTTTTAGTTCAATACAATGCATTAATAATCCACATTAACACCAATCTCTGAGTCAATTCTCCCTTCAAAGAGACAGGTGGAAAGTTAAAAAAGGACATTTTACGCTCTGTAGCAAATTTTGATACTAATTTGATGCTCATAAATGCCAGAAATTGCAATGCCTTATATGGAAATCCTGCAGAAAATTTACCCATGATCCTTGAAACAGGAGTGACTCAAAAGGACATATGCTCTACTAGACAAAATGAATTTTCTGGAATTCAAGATGAAACCATTTCTTGCTTTTAACTACTGAGTGTCAAAACCATCGCTGATATTCGTCAGTGATAACAAGATTTTCAACTCCACTGCTGATATACTAGATTTCAGATTTGGCACAATTTTCATTTTGGCCCATCATCAGAAGTCTTTTGGTGAAAACTCCATATCAATATGACCATCCATTCAGGGGAGAAAAAAACAGCAAGACTTTCAAGAAGCCTTTGTGGCAGCCATAATGGCTGTATGACTGGCATCATTTTCATTCAGGACCAACTAGGTACATGTATCATAAGAAGTGTATTGGTGTAACACCATGGTAATATAACCATCGATTTGGGAGTAGTAGTGATAACATTTTCAAGATGGCCATAATGAGTCAATTTCCATCATTTTTATTTAGGACCAACTCAACACCACAAGTCATCTGATCAAACCCCTTTATCAAAATGACTTGAATTTTAAGAGGAGCTGCCATAACAAGATTTTCAACATGGCCACCACTGTGGCCACAGTAGACATCAGATCAACACCATTTTAATTTTCAACCATCAAGACATGATATGACTCTGTTTTAAAGCAGTAACAATAACAATATTTTAAAGATCTTTGACATGCTGGCAATACTGGATATCAGATGCACACCATTTTCATTCTGGACTAATAAGACATCATAAGAAGTCTTCTGGTGAAACCACAACATCAATATGATCAGCCATCTAGAAGCAGCAACAAGTTCTTCCAAATGAGATTTGTGGCAACCATATTGAAGGTCAGACTGGCACCATATGAATTTACACCCAACAAGACAACATAAGTCTTTCAGTAAAAACCCCATGCTGATATGATCATTCATTCTTCTGGAGTGACAAAACTTTCAAGATGGCCACTGCTGGCATTATCGAATGTCTCGATGGTACCAATTACATTTAGGATGAACTAGACATCATAAAATGTCTTGTAGTGAAAATCTCTGTGTGATATGACAATCCATTGAGGAGGAGTACCAGCCATATTAGACTTTACACCATATACAACCAATAAGACATCACAAGCCTTTTGGTGAAAACCCTATGTCAATATGACTTTCCATTCAGGAGTAGCAACAAGTCATCCGAATAGCAAAATTTTCATTTAGGACCAACTAGACATCATCAGTCCTTAAAAGTGGAAAGCCCATGTTGATATAACCATCCATTCAGGAGGAGTTGTGATAATAAGATGTTCAAGATGGCAGCTGAGGTGGATATACTGGATGTCTTTGTGGCACAAGTTGTATTTAGGACCAACTAGACTGAGATGATGCATTCATACAGTTTCATGGCAATCCTCCAGAGGAACAGTGATAACAAACTTGTGCTTACGAATGGGTATGTTGACAGATCAAAAACCATCCCATAAGCTCTACAGGTCATACAAGAGAAAAATTAAACTTCTGTAACCCAGTCAGAATCAAATTATAACTCTGTTCAATACTAATTAAAATAATTATTTTATCCAATATTTCATCATACAAAAACATTGAAAAGTAGACTTCTACTATGTAAACAGTTGCCAGTTATAAACTGTGACCTATTTTGATCCTGCTATTTTATGTCATACTACAACTCTTTTGGAACAATACAAGTTAATATTTTTTTTAAAAAGTTGTAATAGTTGTCTCATGAGTATTTTAATTATCCAACACTAAAAAAAAGTTTAGTGACTATTTTGAACAATAAATATTTACAATTTTCTACACTCATCCCTATCATCAATATCTTCTCCTAATTCTGGCTGAAGAATTTAGAATTTTTTTTTTTCATTCTGGCAGGGGAATTTTTATCCTCAAATTGGGGCAAATGGACAGTTTGGGGCATTGGGAATAGGGTAAAATTTCAGTCCCAGAATAGAGTTGTTTTAAGTCTAAAAAAAACAAAACAATTTTTTTTTCATTTGAATGTTTCTAATGTCTGCTTCAGAAGCTGTTATGGACAACCACCAAAAACCACACTTTACTTAGTAGAAGTCATAAGCCTTAAGCAAGCTTGGAGTGAACAGCCAGCATGACTACTACTAGAAGCACAGTTCATCAATCAATAGCCTTCACTACATGAGGCCTTTGATAAATACATGTTGTACACAAGAAAGCAAAAAATCATAATGATCTTCTTAGGTTATAAGGGTGAAGTAATAACAGATGCATCCAAATGTCAAGTATCATCATACAAATATAAATACATAAATGCTACCAAAATTTGAACTTAATGAACACAAATTTTCAACAAAGTCACAGTGTATACTCGCATACAAGTCAAATCAAACTGCAAACAATAAAGATCCAGATCTGCAATAGCATAATGCACATGTAACATCATGTCCCACCCAGACACATTATCCCGACACCTGGCCGACCAGTCCTAGCACTAACCTCTTAATACTGAGCACCAAGTGAGGCAGCTGCTAGTACCATTTTATAAGTCTTTGGTATGACTCTGCCGGGGTTCGAACCCGCAACCTCCCACATCCAAGGCAGATGCTCTAACCACTAGGCCATCAAAGTGGTCTCTGTCTCAAGTAGCATCTCACTTGAATGTACATAATCTCTTCAGCAATCTCCAGTCAGCTTATCACCCCTGTAAATTCACTGAAACTGCCCTCCTAAAAGTTACTAATGACCTACTCTCCAATTTGGATGATGGCAAGATTTCAGTTCTTACACTCCTTGACATATCTGCAGCACTGATACAATTGACCATGATATCTTGTTTCACCATCTGCAGCATGTTTTTGACATCCACAGTACAGTTTTATCATCGGTCAAGTCATAATTGACAGAAATCGAATTCTTTCAGAAATAGTAAATATTCCAGCCCAGTTAATCTTTGTTATGCTGTCTGACAGGGTTCTGTTCTAGGACCAGTTCTCTTTATTCTATACATATAGCCACTATCGAGCATTATAAATCGCCATCCTGTTTCTCACCAACTGTATGCTATGACACTCAACTGTACAAATCTAGCTGTCCAAATGAAGCTGCTTCCACCGTCCAAAGCATAGAAAAGTGCATCTCTGATGTCAAGTCATGGATGAGGTATTATATGCTACAAATGAACGATGATAAAACTGGAGCCATGCTTGCTGCCGCACAAATAATTTCTCAAGCCCAACATTTACCAGAATCAAAATCAGGAACATTCCCATTAAATCTTAAACAATTACTTAGAAATCTAGGTGTCACTCTTCGTAGCTATCTCTCTCATTGCACCAGTCCTGAACATTTGTAGAGCAGATTCCTCAAACTGAGACACATCAGTACTATTCACAATCTTCTCACAGCTGATGCCACAAAATCCTTGTGTGTTCATTAGTACTCTCAAGACCTAACTATTGTAAATTTAAATTTAAAGACTTTATTTAAAGAGGGTAACACAATTAGCTAAGAACTAATCTACCTTGAGGCCCTCATACAAAGGAATTTATTTATTTTAGCTGCATCTCTGAAGCCACTGGATATACTGGGTTTGGAAGAAGAAATAGAGCAGGCATTTCTAATCTCAACTAGAATACTACTCCAGAGCAAAGTTCCAGAGTATTGGAAACTTTTTTTAAATAATTCCTTATTTGGTTTGGGAATTTTATACTGTTTGGTAGACATGGATCGCAGGTGGGGAGTATTACCAGGTATACTATACTGGAATAATGATTATAAATATTCAGGAGCACTATTATTGGATATAACAATCATCATTCTAGTTTGTTACTGTCTCTTCTGCAGAAACTTCCCCCAAGTCCAAAACACGGCAGCTAGGATCATTTTTAGAGCACCAAGAAATGATCTTACCACCCCGCTTCTTCACAAACTGCACTGGCTACATGTACACAGCAGAATCAAACACAAAATCTCTTCTCTATTACCAGGGGTCACGCTACCGTGCAAAGTGGGTGGCTAAGTCACCTGAAAAATGTAAACTTTGCCTTCTTCTGTTAGAAAAGCAAAAACAACTTTGCCCTGTGAGGACTTTGAGATGTTCCCGCGCTGTAGTCTGCAAGTTCTGTTGGCGCCCAAGGCAAAATGTATTTATGCTGTGTTGTTACCAATTAGACTGACAAACTCTAGCACATCCACTGACGTGTTTTAATAGCTAACTGACCATTAGCCCTTTCCCCGAGCAAGATATCACAGCTCGATTTTCTGAAGTTAGGCCTACTGTACAGTACTATTTGATGATGAAAATATACCAAATTCTTTTTTGAAATTTAAACATCAATATGTAAATAGTAGTTTGTTTTCTAAGAAAATAATCAGTGAAGAACACTAATTTAATTTTTTTAAATGATGATTTTAACTGCCGTGTTTGCATTATTTGCTTTATAAAATCAGTTTGAAACTGTAAGTGAAGATGTAACGGCAGACATCGCTGTGTCTATGAAATAACAATTCATTAGATTGTCTGTTTTCATAAATAATTGGGTAAATAGATTTGAGAAAATATATAACTCAATGAAAGCAAAGTCTAAATATTATGTGATAGAAGATTTAGCCTAAATATTTAATCACGTAGATCAGAAACACCTGAATCAATGCTATGTTGTGGAACTGGACTGAATGGTGTAAAGTCAATGTTGTTTACTGACATCATTCATTGTTGTGAAAATATGAAAAAGATAGTAAAGCAAATACTTTTTAACCAATTAATAGTAGTACATAGGCAAATAATTAAACCATAAATATGCAATCCGATCAATGGATTGCTCTAGCGACACTCAAAAATCCCTTTTTCTTAAAACAGATGCACAATGGCACCATGTGTTTTTTGTTGTGTCGATTCAGTTGGAAAGAAGGATTTAGTTCAGTCACATATTGACTTTAATGCTTCAGTGTGTTGTCTATGAATAGTTGCAGTAATGTATTATCGGCAACAATGAAATTATGACAAACAGTAAAAAATGAAGTCACCTGTGCATTTGCTCCTATGTATATGTTATTGGGGTTGTTTCAAAGGAGTTTTAAAAATAACTTTTTGACTGCAATTTTAAACAAAAGTGGTAGTCTACTAAGCATTTTACAGACTTGCAATTACAAGACTATTCTCATTACTCCTAACAGTTAAATTAATTAAAACGTACAGTATCTGCTGTGCTCTTTTAAAATCATATGGCCAAAATTCACTGCATGTATCTCAATTCAAACATAAAAGTATGAATACAAAAGTGGTATGAATATAATAATGTGTATACACATACAAAATGTGTTGATAACAAACATACAACACAGATTTTTCAACTCAAAAATAAAGTACTGCTTAAAACTAAAATTAAATGCATACTGAGAAACAGAGGACATAATTAAAGAAAACACACACACACACACACACACATATATATATATATATATATATATATATATATATTGAGCTGACTTGCCCAATTAGAAATGTGGAAAAAAAGTTATGTGAAAATCGACCCCAGCTACATGCTTTCGTGAGTAATTGGTGACACTCAATTTTCGGAAAGCTGCATCTCAGTCAATTTTTCAGCTACGAGTTTAATATTTTGTTAAGTCTTCATCCCTCAACATGTACTCCAACATATATTTTTTACAGATTTTTTTGAGGGGGTCGAATTCTCAACTTTACAAAATCTGCCCCACTTGATATGGAATGACCCAATTGGTATGAATGTAATGATGTGTATACACATACAAAATGTGTTGATAATAAACATACAACACAGATTTTTCAACTAGAAAATAAAGTATTGCTTAAAACTAAAGTTAAAAGCATACTGAGAAATAGAGAACATAAAGAAAACACCCACCCACACACACACTTTACTCCCACTTCCTCTTACCTGTCCAAAAGGAGAAGTCACTTCTCCCTAAAATTCAAGTCAAGCTTGACCCCTGTATTACATTTCATTGACTGCCTCTGGTCCAAAATAAATGTACTTATCTGATCTCACCCATGTATACACTCCTGCTAGAAGCTTGTGCTCATCATCTGACATGCATATCCTTAGTATTCCCTGGGTAAATACTAAGTCTTATGGATGATAATCATTTGCATATCAGGACCCTGCTACATGGAATGAACTGCCTCTGGATCACAGATGCAAGGAGACAATGTTTACATTCAAGAGTGCTCTCCACTAGCAAGAATAAATTTGACATTCATCCTTTTGTCATTATTTTTAGATTAAATTGTAAACTCAGTTTGTGTTTGTTGGTTATAGTGGTTACCATATTGACCGTATATACTGGGACACAATAAAATAATAATTTTTTTCCTGCCCAAGAACTTACGGTGAAACTTTTTTTTCACCTAGACCACATGTCCTAAGATTTAAGAAACGATAAACTTGTGTTGAATTTGCGCCACCCCCTGCAAATTGCAATAAAACAAAATGTTTATTTGATGATAAAATGAAAGAAACTAACCTTGTATTGTTATCATTTATTCCTCTTTTTTTCGTCATGAGCATTAAAGAATAAAATATGTCCATCAGCTCTGTATATATGGCGTAGGCATCCATACTGTAGCATGTATTACTTATGTCCAATAACACATGACACATTGTTCATTGATGTGAACATTGAAAAACAAATCGTGTTTGGTTATACTCAAGGGTTTGAATATGTTATCCAGCTGAAAACTGGATTCAACTAAATCGCAAACAAGAGGGAAGAAAATCAACCAATTACTTGAAGACATCTGCCATTCATGCATGACATGGTGTTAGGTGCAAAATAACCAAGACTGAATTATATCCAGGTCAACTACATGACAGTATGTCACAAATAAAAATCATCATTTGAAAATACATTCACCTGAGTGCAAGTGACAATCTTTTCACTAGCATGGGTTACAAAATGAATTATTAAAGCAAATTATTGCTGTGTATACTATTTACCTGCAGACATCAATACCCGTTTATATTAATTATAACTAGAGATGCCAAGCAAATAGAAGTCCAGGTGGTGACTAAACACAACTGGCAGCGAGCAGTAAACTCATTGTTTGAACTTGCCAACAGGACATCAAAGACAAAGGTTATTTTTATTACAAAGCAAGCCAACCTTGGAAGCCGACTCCAGATACTTTTAAGCCTTTTTTTTAAAAAAGGATATCAATACAAAAGTTATTTTATTACAAAACAACCCGACCTCAGAAGCCAACTTTGGATTTTTTTAAGCATGCCAATTTTTGTTTTTTAAGATACATGTACAAAGTCAGCCGAGATATGGAAGCCAACTTTGGTTCCATCTCACCGGTATTAACAGGAATTTTTAAAATAATGGAACAATTTGTAAAGTGACACAATATAGTGCTTCATGTACGGACATCGAAGACCCAGCATCGCTCAGAAGATTTTGAGAAAATAAAATCATTACATGGATTTGTGAAGGCCAGAAGAGAAGATGATTTTGCAGACAATATGTTCATTAACATGGATGAAATTCTAGTGTACTTTGATCTCATTCCTGGACAGACTGACAATAAGGTGGAGGTTAAAAGTGTGAGAATTAAATCTGACTTTAGTCCTTGCAGTTACTTCCAACAATAATTTTTCATGGCATGAGAAAGCTAAAAAGATATTCATCCAACGAAATAATGGATCGTACAAGCAGGAAAAAGGTTGTGTTGACGAGATGATGCTGATGTAGTGGATTAAAGAGTTTTATCTCAAGTACACAGTTTTGTATTTTTTAAAATAAAACTTCAGTTGGAATGCATTTTCCAACATGTAATTTTTGAATGATTTAAAAGGTGTCCCACAACTTACAACTCAAAAAAAAATGTGTCACAGAACATATAGTGCACAAAAGATTATTTCAAAAATTAATTTATGGTGTCCAAACAAATATGGGTGTCCCAACATATACGGTAAATACTGTAAGCACATTCATATGTTTCATGTAATTTTGTGTAAAAATTCATTTGTTTATTATAGTGTTTGTGCAACATTTTCATATGTTTTATGTTGTCCGTGTCCAATCTGTTCTTATGCCCCTGTGTTAGCTTGATGTTGTAAAGCCCTTGGAGTGTTTTTAAAAGATTAAGCATTCTAATACTTGTAAGTCATTAATAGCAGCAGTAGCAGTAAAGCACAAATATAAGCCACAATAAAAAATTTCTTCAACAAGGAAATAGTTCTCATCAAGCTGCATTCCCTAATCAAGGGGATCCATCATGATGAGAACTACTTCCTCATTCAAGAAGTTTGTCATTGTGGCTCATACTTGTGCTTTACTAAACTAGGTTAAAATTTGTGTTCATAGTGTCATCATGAACTAAATGCACAAATGTAACCTATGCAGGGTTAGTAGCATATTTCTTTCAAAATTTTCAAGGTTTTTTCAAGGTGCATTATTACATTAATTTTAAAGGATACATAAATGAAACTATGTAAACATAAGTTAATACTTACTATTACTCCAAATGAGGAATATTTCTTGCAAATTATTTTTTAAAACAACAAAAATAAAACATGAAGTCAATAGTATGATGATTGATATTTTTCCCATTAATATTAAACATCCTACATCTGTGCATTAGAATAGTGAAGTCACTGAACAAAGTTCAATTTACTCTGTCTACACTACACTATTTACAAAGTCCAAAGTATTTTAGAATGAATTTTTCAGTTCTTGTAGCTTGTCATCAAGCATTTTTTTTCAAGAGCTCCAAGTTCAACAATTTTGTCCTTTTCACTTTTCCTCAAATCATTGTGATGTCGTGATAAAGGAAATATTCCTATGGATCTTTGCTTTCTTTCTAGTTCACTCATCCCAATAAACAAAAACGTAGATATTTGATTTTTTATATTATCACTTATTCAAAAACGCATATGGATATTTTAAACTAATATTCAGTATATTAATATTTCTCTCAGCTTAGCTGTATTCTTTTAGATTTATCATGTTCATTGCTATTATCATCTGTCCTATTTCCACTCAATCCCAAAACAGAACTGGATTGAACTAATTTCAAAATTAAGACCATACACAGTTTGTATTTTAAAACTTGAATCTCTGTGTTCCAAGACATACGTCTTTCGTTAAAAATGATTTCATGCTGAAGGCTTCTTGTTTTGCCTGTTTTAAGCGCCTTTAGGCTAGAAGAGCTTGGGTTTTTTTCAGCTGCATGTGACTGAAGCACTCTCTCCTATTGCATGCAAATCAATATCCTGGCATAATTTGCATTTTGCAAAACTCTCTGAGAAAGATAACATAATCCAAACTTTATATTTTTCTTTATCTAGCCACCGAAGTTGAAATCGGCAGCCAGCTATGTCGAAGCAAATGATTCAAATTTAAACCACTGCTACATCCAGCTTCGTACAATCAAACGTTCAAAATGTATGACTGCGCAGTGGCCAGTTGTGGAAAAATTTCCATTCTGGCACAAACTTAGCGAGAGATTGTCTTTTTGCTGGTTTTTTTCCCCGTTTTCTTTTTATTTAATTCTGTAAAACAAAAACTATTTATTAATTCCTTTTGGTTTCATGAAAATCAAGGCTTTTCAAGGTACACAGACAATATTTTTAATTTTCAAGGTGTTTTCAAGGCCTTGAGTGAACACTTCATTTTTCAAGGCTTTTCAAAGTTTTCAAGGTCCCCTATGGACCCTGCCTATGCCAGTGAAAATGTGAAAAGAGGTACCAGTGACCATTTCTTGTACATACTAACTGAGGTGCTTATATAATATAGTTGAACGAGTCTAGCATAAACAGAGAAAAAAGAAACAACACAAAGTTTATCTGAGTAAACAAAAATGTGAAGTATGGATCACAGTGATCTACTTTTATGAAGATGGGTGTAGTACTCATCAAGATGCAGCTACTCATTAAGATTCATGATTTCAGATATAACTGTATATACAGAAGGTGCAAAAAGAACACCTGAGCTAACTAGAATGTACAAATAAGGAAGGTGGTCTCTCATAACAGGTCATAACACTATATAATTAATAAATCTGTGCACTGAAAATAATGTCTCTCGAGACTGGTGGTCCCATATAACAGTGATCTTTCAAGACACATTTTACAGTATCCCAATTTTGTAAAAGAAAAAAAAAATGTAAAAATTCTAGTTTTGACACAGTTTTCTATGTCAGCCTACGACATCAATATTGGAATCATCACCTCTGGATACCTGGTATTTAGTACTAACAGATATAAAAAATACAATCAAGTTACTTACTGGTTATTTGCTGTGTACATGCAAGGCTATTCCATTCCTGAATGAAATGAAAGTAACACACACTACAGGTAAAACATTTCATACAGAAGGCTGATGCAATATTAGATAACGTTTTCTTGGTAATGATATGTTTGTCAATTGTAAACAACCAACTGGATCAATGAAATATCTGTACAGAAATTGAACAGGTTCTTTCACCTACAGTTGGTTAAAACAGAAGAAACAAGTACTTCAAAAATTGATAAAAATCATCACAGAGAATTTGTAAATTTCAAACATGCATGTATAAACAATGAACATGACTACAGACTAATTTTAATGCCAAAAATATATCTCACTTCCAGTGTTTTGATTCAGCATTTTTCATTATATATAAAGTGGTGGGGAAAATTATGCCTTTCGGTTTTGGGGTTTTACAGCACTTTTAACACATTATTGGCAGTATCACGTTACAGAAATTGGATCTAAGTGTCTTTCCCAAAGACATGCCAAAGCAGCCATACTTATTATTGTTTACTTTAAATAATTTAAACAATAAAAGAAAGGAACTTTAAACCTCACAAACCCCTTGCCTGACAGGGTCACACTCTTTAACCAATATTCTGATACAATTTTTAAACTACTAAACTGTAAAAAAAAAAAAATGCTTTAAATGACTAACTTTCCATGCATCTGCCTCTCATAACTGTTTACTTCAGCAGACAATCATGTGTCCATTTCTACTAAAATTCTAATTTGGTTTTATTAAAAGCAATTGTTGTCCCATTTATGTTGTTGTTATAGGTATAACGCCATTTTTCAGCCGAAATAGTCTATACATGGCGGCCAGTATAAATGGTCGAGGAAGAACCCGAGAAAACCCCAGAAAGAACCACTGACCAACGATAAGCTACTGGAAAGCTTTCTCATGTACCCACATTGGCCGAGCCCGAGACTCAAACCCATGTAGACAGAGGTGAGATGGCAGTAATCTGTAACGGTGAGCGCTTTAGACCACTCGGGGCCCCAAAAGCAATTGTATTCTCTAGGTTCTAATGCAAACCAATACTCAGTAGTTTTGTTTTATACACTGCACAAAAATCAAATTTCTTCTCAACCAAGGTTACTAACAGAAATGAAGTAGGTGTGGCATTGGTATCTTTTTATGTCAATCAGTAGCTTCAAGATTCATAATTAGTTCGCACTGCAGTATTGTGGATGTGTCACAGTTACAGAATGTGTGTGTGATTTGGATTTTTAACGTAGCTTTAACAATTTCTCAGTCATAATACTATGATGTCTGCAGTGTGGCAGTTTATAGTGATGTCTAGCACTGGGGCATCATGCAGCAGACAAGTAGCATCATGTCCCACCCAGTCACATTATCCTGACAGCAGGCTGACCAGTCCAAACACTAACCTCATAATGCTGAGCACCAAGCAAGGCAGCTGTTAGTACCATTTTTATAAGTCTTTGGTATGACTCGGCTGGGGATTGAACCCATGACCTCCCACAAACTGAGGCGGACGCTCTAACCACTAGGCCACCGGTGCGGTCACAGTTACAGAAAACATTCACTCTCAATCAACAAAATCTACAGCTACAATTGTCTATGAACTCTTTGCATGGATTATCTCAGTTTATTCATGGGAAGGAGGCCCCGAGTGGCCAAGTGGTCTAAAGCACTCACTGTTACAGATCATTGCCATCTCACCTCTGTCTGCATGGGTTCGAGTCTCGGGTTCGGCCAATGTGGGTATGTGAGAAAGTTTGCCAGTAGCTCCTCGTGGGTTGGTGGTTCTTTCCGGAATTTTCCCAGGTTCTTCCTCCACCATTAATACTGGCATCAATGTATAACCTATCTTGTGCTGAAAAATAGCATTAAACCCTACAACAGCAAGATTTATGGGAAAAAGAGCATTTCCTGGAGGCTTTAATAAGTCACTAACCTTTAGCACAGCTTAACTGTAATGGTGTAGCAAGAAATTTTGCCCTCCCCCCACAAAACTGAATTCTGGGGCCCCCTTTTAATATAAAATGATTTTTATGGGAATTTTGCACACACACACACACACACACACACACACACACACACACACACACACACACACACACACACACACACACACACACACACACACACACACACTGCAATAACGTGTGGGTTGCTTGGGCAGTCACTATGCCACTGCTTATCATTCCATTGCATTGGTACCTCTCAATCTATTTACCCAATGATGCATAGCAAGTGAGACTGAGCAAGGGATAGCTCATTATATTATTCAAGCAGGACAATTGAGAACTAATTATAGGTAACCTCTGACATACAGAACAGAATAGTAACTCCCCATTCATTGGCCATGCAAATCAATTTGTAAACAAAAATTATAACTTTTGATACAATTAGGCAGATGATCTGACAACTCATGGTAAAATGTATACAATGTATCCATTTAAAATGCAACAGAAACTCAATTGGTAGAGCACTGCACTCTGATCCTATGGTTGTGGTGTTTGATACCCACCAAGGTCAGCCCGAGTCATTTGCCACTGTGCCCCTGGGAAAGGTCCTTAGCTTACATTTCCCTGGTTTAATAAGCCTAGTGTGTGTTGAAAGTGCTGCACAAATTGGAAGTGGGGCACAAGAAGATTGCAAGACGCATCAAAATTTAATTCTCCATGAATTAGGAATATCTGATAATTAACTAGTACCAATTGATATTCATGCTTTTTATTTCCTTGTTTGTTTTCAAAATGTTCACTCAGTCTCAACAATTTGCACTGCCATCAATTTTGTTGTTTTAGGATTTAATACCATTTCTTAGTGCAAGATAGGCTATACAAGTTGGCCAGTATAACTGTTGGAAGAACATGGGAAACCTGACAAGAACCACTGACCCTCAGGAAGCTACTGGCAGCTTTTTCACATAAACACACATGCTGAGCCCAAGACTCTAACCTACTCGGACAGAGGTGAGATGACAGTGATCATGAAAGGCAAGCACTCTGGACCACTTGGCCACCCAGGGCCCCACCGCCATTAGTAAGAATGCATGTGCTGATGTAGATGTTGGCTCAGTATTAGCCTGGTCCCCAATTCTTACCTACCTATCTTCCACAGTAAGCCCACCATATATATGTGGTACCTGGGCTCCATATACATCTGCCACATACTGCAGTATATTGAAAATGATCAAAAATTCTATAACTGCATATACAAGTTGGAGGGGTGAATTGAAAAAGATGCAAGTCAAATGTACACAAATAATTTGATTACCAGCAAAGTTATGCAGAGCTCTCGCCAGGACTTTAAAACTAGGAGTCCAGGACTCCTATTTTGATAAAAATAGGAGTCCCACCAGCAAAAGCTGCAGTCCCTCTCATAAGCATATTGGGCATACTTGAAGTGGCTAAATGTCCAGATGAGAAGAACCAGTGGTTTTCATTGAGTTTAATTCTCCATATTCTTTACACTGCTAACATAGAGCTCTTGTTTGTCCATCAGACTGAGACTGAATTTTGTCAATTCAATGAAAGGCCTTATTCCAAATACTAAGCCAGGCATCACACACTTTCTTACACTTGGATACTGTTCCTACCTATCATATCAAGCAACTTTATTAATCTTCTGAATCTCATTACAATCTTTGTCAATTTGCCCTTTAACCCCAAAATACTAATCCAAATTTGTAAAGGGCATTTTGACTACTCAATGTGTCAATTTTGAGATCACATGCTCTACTCAGCTACACTTGGAAATTAACACAATAATAACAGCTAAAGTTGTTCATTTGATGTGCTCTTATAATGACCACATGTACTTCTCTGGATCCTTCTACCTCTGAATTTGTCACTGTAAATATCAGCACATTTTCCCACCACTCAGCAGCTAGTCGAAGTCTTTGAACTTGCTGCCCAGCTACTGTGTCATGTTCTTTAGATGTACTCGTATAATGACAACATGTACTTCTGGGGGTCTTTCAGCCACTGAGCTGTGTCACTGTAAATATCGGCACAACTAAAATGATCACACATTTTCCCACTCAGCAGGTATTTGAAGCAAGACTGGCAAGCCTTTGAATTTGCCACCCAGCTATTGCATGTGTATGGAGGTCTCCTGTGCAAGTTATTTTCAGCATTCCTGATGAAAAATTTGCATCCAAATACACATGATTAAGCGTTTCTGAGACCTCTGTTATGCAATAATCTAGATTACATTAATCTTACACTTGATGAATTTTAATCATTGCTGTGTAAGAACATTAATTATTATAGATCTGTTATCTACAGGTTTCTAAAACTGAACTATTTTTATTTGTTGGCCATCTACTACAATGCTATTAGCATCAAGGGACATCGAGCATTAAAAGTTGACAAACATGAAGCAACCACATTATATCTGAATCTGTGTTACAACAAAGCGAGTTATAATGGTTAACCTTTATTTAGTTTATTGTGGATGTTACTAATATAGGATGGAAATATGACTACCATACTACTGCTCATGCTTTGCTTAACACGTGGTACAAATTTCCAAAACTCTAGAAAAAGTCACACTGCATTATACACAAAATGTCCTTAGTCACGTTTGACTGAGGAACTGAAAACAAGAGCCTGTAACTGTAACTGAAAGAAAACCTGCGGAATGGTAATATGAATACAAGTTAAGCCTACTGCAAAATCCCCCTCTCTAAATGATATTCAGGGCCATTCTCTGGGTTTCCATCCTGAATTTGGGTGTCAAATTTGTTGGATGTGGGAGTTTCTGCTCATGACCAGTCTAAGCTTGCCACTGGTCTTGGGGACTAGTGAAAGTCACCAGTAAATTCTAGTACATTTTAAATCAGGTCTACTATCCTCATCTAATGTTATGGTTTGTATCTGTAAAGTGTAATGCATTATACATTGTCCATCTTTCAACAATGGTTCATTACATGTACTACACTGGAGTCTACTTCTCTGGCCTTGAAACATGGAATATAGTCTTGTATAAAAAAAATCAAAGGATCAAAAGAATACTTTTCATTCCTCTTACTTATAACACCTCCAAAAGACATCCTGTATCTGGTCTTAAACTACCCAAATTCCAAATTTAAGGTAATCAATTAACAGCTTGTTGTGCACACATCAACCATTCTTTAACAATTCAAATCGTATTTACTGTCACACATCACTGCACCAATCAATGTACTGCTGGAACATTTCCGGTCCCCAGGAGACTGGTTCTGGCTAGTTTCTCCGATGTGTTGATAGACCACATAAAAATACAGTGTTGGGGGGGGGGGAAGGGATAAGCATTTTTATAAAAATTCTTTTAATTTTCAAATGCAGTCGATTCCAACTATGTTACAACTCTTTAGTCTTAACTAAGTAACAGAAAAGACTGAAAAGTTTTGTAAAATTCAAAATAATTTATTTTCCTAAAATAGAAAGTGAAAAATTAAAACGAACTTACAGTATGGCGAATGAAATCCTAAACAGTCCTAAAAGTTCTATCACAAGTCCAAAAGTACCAAGTATTCCTAATGAGTTCCAATGGTGTTAGGAATGAAGGTCAATCTAATGTACTGATATGCTCATAGTCTTGATGTATCACAATGATATAATCCAAAATGTCATTAAATGAATTCACAGTAATTCCAAAACATCTGCTAAATCCTGAAGTCTGAGCACTCTGTATTTCCAATGAATAATTGAAATAAATGCACACAACTATCTGACTCCACTAAGACTGATGGTTATGCGAGCAGGGATCGTCCTGGGCTTCGCCAATGTCGCAAATTGCGATTTTTTTCCCCTTATTGGCGACAAAATATATCATCTGGCGATTTTTTTGGCAACAGCCTTTTTGGCTGTTTAATTTGTACATACAATCATGGATTTGGAGTGGAGAAATTCGAAGGGACCACGAAAGGAAGCCACAAACTTGGATACACAATGCACTGGAATCTATCTGTTACATAAACAAAATCCTTTGTTCGTATTGACAAACCTGTCTTTACAGTGCATTGTTACATCATAATCCACGTATGTTGACATCTGGCCTGCGTACTGCATGCTGTGATACACTCAATCATGCTACCGGACTATACCTACAATCGACCGACCTCTGAAGACATGAACAGAAACAGCTACAATTAAATGAACGATGGCTAATCCTTCTGTTGTTTATTTTAAATATACCAATAAAATAGTTTTGCTGAAATAAGAGAAAACTGATTACCTTTGAAGTACCAATTGCTGTGTATAAATATAAAGCAAATGGAAAAAATCTCAATCAGAATTATATACTGTCAAAAGTGCAACTTTATCATGGGTAAAAGTAAGTTAGACGTTGCGTGTTCATCGTCTCATCCTAAGAGCAAGTTAACAAAATTAACAGCATTTTGGATTTAGTGCAAATTCATTAGACAACACAGTCTGATGTTATACCTGACAGTCCAACATCATCAACATGTAGTGATGGTAGAAATGCTTCAAGTGCAACACGATATCATCATCAATGGGTCAAAAGTTCCCGAAAGTTTCTCGACAGTTGGAAACTTGAGCATCCGTGGCTGAGATATGATACAAAGTTAAAGCAGATGTTCTGTGATATGTATCAAGGCACGAGTCGTCAATTCATTTACAGCTGGCTGCGATATTTTTAAGAAGGATTGTCTCATCAAACATGAATCGAGGTGGGGTAAGTAATATCTGTTAATTTTGTTCATTCATCTTTTACTTTTGCCGTCAAATCCCGTGTTACGACTCCAAGGACTTAAACTACGCAACAAGAAACAGCAAAACAAACAAGTTTTACGTGATTGAAAATAATTTATTTCTCAAAACACAGGAGTGAAAGATTTAAATTCACTTACAGCATGGTGAATGAATTCCTATTTCCTAAAAGTCCTTTCAATTCCAATAGTTCCAAGAAATCCGAATATGTTCCAACGAAAAATGTCCCTTCTGTGTTTAAGTTTCAAATGTACAGAAAGATTTCCAAAGAATTCAAATAGTCACTGAATAAATTTATTTAATACCGTACAGTTATTCTAGCGTGTCATGCAAAAAATAAATCTTTTCACAAACCAAGCTTGGAGATTGAATCCGAAAACACACAGATGGGGACCTACCATCGGGAATTTTTTGTGGCATATTTAAGCATTGTTTTCACTAAATATTAGCCAATTTTTCGGGTCCAATACACATGAAATTCTCAAAGGACACGCCGTTTCTCCCTGTGAAGTGCATTATCCCCCTCCCCCACGTGACCCATTTGATAGTCTGGTCAGCTGTGCTGAAACTGCACAATAAATAAAGGTTAGACTCAAGCCTCTTCGACATACTTCAAAGAAACTGCCTGTTCTACAGTGAGTAAAAGCACTAGCAATTGATTGACAAATAAACAATGCCCATTTTTGTTATAACTAGCAATGCCTAAAAATGGGTGTGAATCTATGTTAACAGTTCAAATATGGTCTCAAGCTACCATACATGTGATAACAATTTCCCACATTTTATATCCCACCTTATTTCCTTATTGTTACCTCATATATGCATAAAACACTGCTTACTAAACAACATATTTATTCCAAATTAGTTTTTTCGGAGGCACATATGCTCCGTGATATGTTTCTTCATTCCTTCTTTTAATTTAATGATGGAATTAATGCTTATATATATATATACGGTACAGTAATGCCAGGTGTTGACTCGCAAGTTTCATTGGTGGGAATGGAGATCTTAATTTGCTTGTCCAGAAAAAATCTACAGCATTCAGTGATCATTCTTGGGATTTAGGAAGCAATTCACTAAAAGCAAAGCATGTAAAGCGTGGCAAAAATAAATTTCTGAACTCCTGGTTGACGGAGATGCACTTTATGAAGCTAGCCATAAAAAGGGGGGGGGGGGCATTTAAATCCTAAATGCATGAAATTAACGGTCGCATTATACGTC